>JAJIZL010029610.1:16940-37266 GCA_023969395.1 Amblyomma maculatum
TATGCACAGCAAGAGACGATACAAACGAATACACAAGAACACTTGAAATGCACAGGCGAGAGGTTCCCAGAATACAAACGCTAAGCATGCAACTGCAGAGGTATTCAATAACACAGAGGCTTTACAACACAGATCAAACATGAAAGAGTCCCATAAACAAACACCAAATTGTTCACCGGGGACTGTTGCCGTCCGGCGCCTCGAGAGTCACGATGTGGCCGCCATAGAAGATGAGCGCCGCTCCCTCGCAGGTCCGCGGGCTTGCCAGCAGCGGGTTATCCCTGGGAGTTCAGTTGTCGCACTTGCGAGCACGTCGCTAACACTAGCTGACTGACTGATTGACTACACAAGCGGCGCGGCCTCAATAAATAGGGCGCGCCGCGTCTGTCGGTTAAGGCGCTCTAAGGCTAGCCCGCACACACACACAGCTTCGCTGGTTAGAGCGCTCCCTCCTCCCGTCGAGCCGCGCGTCGTCATTGGCTAGCTCCCATAGAATGTTCTGCAGTTTTCTGGCATATTCCAGACTGATGAGTCAGCTTCATCGCCGGGTGATGAGAAAGAGGGCGACGGCGACGCGTACAAAGCCTCCTCCCCCGCGCCCTCTTGCGCGGGGGAGGAGGCTTTTCTCGAACTTTGTAGAAGAAACCATGCGGCGCCGCACGGGCCTCGCGCCGCGCCGACTTGATAAAAATGTGCGCCGATTTCGTGACAATGCATATGGTGTTTTTACATGTATATTTCACATATAGTATTTTTATTGCCTCACGTTGTCACTGCCTTTAACAACGTCAGCCGAAAATGTTGCAAAAACAGTTTTTCGCTCAAAAAATCTTAGCCGTTTGAATGAAAAATAACAGAAATATACTTAGATTCTCTGTATACTTCGATTGAATATAAAACAAAAGAAAGAGCAACTGGAGTACACTTTCTGACTTTTTGTTACACCAGTTGTCCGAAGGTTGTGGACGGAGCAGCACCGTAAAGCACGAATTCCTGAACCCAGTAGCAATCACAGCCATTTTCATGTTCCTAAAGAGGGTAATTGAACATAACGAGAAAGCCATACCTTTTGGACGTCGGACAAGTAATTTTGAAGCGTTTGACGCTGTTTCTCAAAGTATAGTGCAGCCTGAGTATCTGCAGAAAGGAAACGCATGATATTGTTTCTCGTCAATAAATACATGTATAGAAATATTTGTTCTGAAACAAAAAAAAACACTAATAGCGGAGAAACTATGCATACTGGCGTGTAAACAAATGATTCAAGCTCTTTGACGAGGAGGGTTGCGAAACCACAGGTGAGAATTTGAAACATAAATTTCGAATTTACTGCATTGCTTACTCCTTTCATCCACTGCACAAGTATGAAGATAAGCTAATTTCATACAGCGCTTCAGTTTGGAAGTGAAAATTATCCTGCGTTGTCATGAGTTTCGGACTGTCAATTAAAAAGCACGTACAGCCTGTGTAACTATAATGCCGTTGACATCGTCGTTCAAACGAAGCATTCTTTTTCGAAGTGTTTTGCCTCAGCATTTGAAGCACACAAAAACTGGTAATATATTTTCATAAACATTCAACGGGCATTTGCTTTTTTATTCATCGTAGCATGATATATACTTACGCACCCTCAATGCTTTAAATTACTGCCAGTAGCGCCCTAAGACTTCAACTCAATTAATAAATTTCAATATAGAAATCTGCCCTTAACACCACGACATGGCTTATCTGCTTACAAGAAAAACCACAACGTAAATGCAGAAATATATTGTCCCGAATTATGGCGATGTGGCCAAATGTAGGTTCCGTACGCTTCTCTTTGATTTCCACATGAATCTCTGTTCTGCTTCGAGCGCACCCAGCTTTTCCTACCCTTTAGTTAGGCCTGCTCACAGGAGTTCATGCAGAGATGCCATTCATCAGTCCAAATACACGTGTAAACTTTCGCGACCAGCTGTTCAAGTCTCCTAACAGCTGGGGCTACGGGTACCACTTCGCTCTCGATACAGGTACTTTAGCCGCCTCACGGCTTCCTTTAACTAACACGTAACAAAAAGCTGCACATATGGTTCATTCAATGTGCCACCAGCGTGCTCTTTCCTGAATGCACGAGTTTTGTCGCTTGTGATAATAAGACCGTTCAACCCGCCATTCACACCTACCGGAAAAGCTGAGTATAAGAGCAGGACATTTGAACGTTCGCTCAGTACGAGCAGCATGCAGAAAACTTAGGTCACCTTAGGACACCTGTGGGTTTTCCATCTCCAGTGACCGACATCACCTCGGAAGAATAATGAACCTTAATTTTAAAAATAATCGTTTTGGCGATAATTAATGATTCATGAAGCAAAACATTTACAGTCAAAAAATAAACCCAACCTATAAAAACACACACATTCGCAAGGCTGATAATGAACACAGCTCATTTCGAGCAAAAATAAGAAGAAACTCATATTTTGCTTTTAAGTGTATGACGCGATAGCTTTAGGGATTAACACAGCAGCCTCACATCGGGATTCTCAGTTCGCGTACACGTACTTTCTGATCGATTCCTTAGCAATTTCTTGATTTGAGTCTCTCGCACTCATTTATTAGCAATTACACTATCTTGCTAGCGATCGTAAGCAACCACTTCTCATTGATATAAAGCACTGCTTTAAAAAGTTTCTTAGCTTGTGTGTTCTGAAAAGAAAACACAGAAAATAACGAAAGATAAAAGGCTAGTCAAATGGGGGGTAGAAAATGACACTCTAGAAATACAAAGCAGCAAAAAGCTGAAACGTTCATAAAAACTAATATTAAGAGCGATGTCCAGTAGCGCTAGAAAATATTGGCACATGTTATGTAGAAGAGGGCTGTTACATAAAGACGATAAAAGTCTCAAACATTTCTAAATATTATTGGCAACCTCTGGAGATTAGATGCTAATGCGAATTTTGTTGTGATCCACAATCCTCACAGCAAAGCCTTCGCCTGTAAACTAATCGCCTTTATTGCTGTGAAAACCAATATCCTGCCTGGAGAAACACATCCGTTCTACTGTGAGCGTTTACAGGTTTACAGTGCCGAGGTGAATTTACCCTAAGCCTGAATTACTGGCCTCGCGAGCTCCATCGCGAGAAGACGCTTTAACTTGTATTGTGTGCGACCCTCCCTACCTTCACATTTTATGGCTCTGAAGTTCGGGAGGTAATTGCAAGTTCGCCATCAAACCCCTTTGGATAGGTAGCGGGAGCTCTGCCATTTAACCCTAGCAAAGAGGAAGGTGCCCTTAGCGACAAAACGAAGACCGCATAACTGATAAACACATCGTGTAAAATGATTTGCGCACCCAGCATTCAATGCGCGTAATTAAATGATATCAAATCGGCGTTTAGGAATTTTTTGGGCCTGAAACACTATCACAAGTTACAAAATAACACGGGCCTGAATACTTATAAAAACGGTTTACTGTCGTTCAATAAGAATCTGGTGGTTTTACTTTCCAACGACGATGCGACAGACCACTTCAAATCTTTCGCCAGTTTTCAGTGAAACTGGCGCACGTGGTCACGATGAAATCTTCAATCGACGCAGCCATACACCTTTCGTGTGGCAGCTGTATCCTCAGCGAATGCAGCTGGATCAGCAATGAGAACGTGAGAATGGAGTAAAACGCAGAAAGGGTTCTTGCTGATCTTGCTAAACGTAAGAAGCTACATAGAAGGGCTGCTTGTGGTATATCAAATGTCTTTTCACTATTCCCACTCCAACATCGACGCAGATGTTTAGGTGTCAGGTAAATATCAAGCTCTTCTTTTCTTGTTTTTTTCTTCAATTTCACTCCCTCTCCCGATTACATGAAACCAATCAATCTAATTACAGAATACAGAATTTATTTACAACTATATACGCATTGCAGCGCAACTTCTCCTCTGTCGGGGTGCGGCCTCTCATGACGGCAGCCGAAACCAGTTTCTCGTTTGCCGCGTCGCTCGGACTCCTCGGGGCTCCTCCCCGTCTCCGGGTTCTCTTCGCCATCTTCCGGAGTCAATGTAGCAGCAGTCGCAAGCTCCCGTCGAGTTCCTTGAAAACCACTCGCTGGCACGGCTGGGGGTTGCTGAGAGAGGATCGGGTGTCCTCGGAAGCGACGCTTTGCTACGTCCCACATCTCTGGCGGTCCGTGCGACGCCAGTCTGTAGACCTCCTCCCACGTTCGGACAGTTCCAAGGGAGGCGTCAGCCACGGCCGTTCTGTTTGCACGAAGGCACACACACACAAACGCAAACGAATACACATACACACAGTATTTTCAGCAGTCCGTTTGTTCTGTCGGCGATTAGGGCGCTTCAAATGAGCCCTTACGTTCACCGCCACTGTGATGCGTGACTTCTTGGAACGCGTCCCATCTAACACAACACCAGTGCGCGGTTGATGTCGGTGATCCCCATCTGACCAACCGTGACAACAAAAAACAAACTTAAAAATGGAAGAAAAGGGCCCTTGCTCCTTCTGAGCAATGAACACAAGCGTCGGCAGCGCATCAGGCCAGGCGCGGGATGCCTCCGACCCCATGCTGCGGAGGGCGGTCAGTCGGTTCCGTGTAAACCATACGAATCATTTTCAAGGTTGCGTCCCTTCTGGCAAATTGCTCTTTTCGCATCCTGCTCTTGGTCCACATATCGAATTTCCATCTCCTTTTGCTTTTGTTTCTTTCTGTCGAGCGGGATATGCGCTTCTTCCCTTGGGGAGAATCTCTGTCGTCCTTGTGACCAGTCCGCATGCAATAATTTGAGGCCCGCCCCATTTTCGCCCTTCACGACTGCCTTGGTGCCCGCGGCTCACGCGATTGACCTGTGACTTGATCTCCCTGGTCAAGCAATATTTCTACAGCAGCCTCATCATGAACGCATGCGCTCGAGCTGTCCTCCGTTTCGTTCGACGTACTGCTGCCAGTTAGCTCATGCGTGAATCCGTTGAATTTTGTAGTCCCGTCAGGTGCGCAGTGCCCTCTTTCTGCACATTCGCTACTGTAGTGCTCTGCTACGCTGACCGTTACAGCCACATCTACCTCAGCACACATTTTATCTTTGTCAGAACCCTCATGCAGTGCCGCCATGCCTACGCGCACTACGGGTGTCATTTCTATAAGCTTCCAGATTTGTGACATCCTCAACAATCGCATCTCCCTGGAATGCCGGCGTGCTCTTCGGAGCATCGCGAAGAGCAATGTCAACCGTGTCGACGTTTCTTTCCGTTGCGTCGTCAGAACGCACCTCAGATGCATTAACAACTGCCTCCTGCTCCTCAACCTCGGCCTCATTGCCGTCTCCCGAATCTGCCAGTCTGCGGTCTGAACTTCTTCGAAACTCTCCTTGACGCCCCTCCCTTTGTCTGGACTCGCCGCTTGTTACTGTCGGCCGCCGCTGCCCTGACAGTTTCATCATACTGCAAATTCGTTGCTGCCAATTACATTTCTGCAATTTTCAATTTCAATTTTAACCACGCCATCTCGTCGGCAAATGACAACTCCGAGCTTTCGCTGACGCCTCCACCGTTGGATGGATGGAATATAGGAGCGTCTCCTTTGAAACGGGGTGGTAGCAGTAGCTATCATGCTCATTTTTCTGCATATATCTTAATTATTGATTTAGAATGGTTAACTAAACCATCATTCTATTTATTAAATTTTGCTCCTACATTACTAACATTATGTCACTTCTCTGCTTTTAAGCCACCAATCTTCCAGCCGTTTTTTGCTAGTTTCCACCGCCTGTTTATTCACCCGGCCACTGTTATCTCTAAACCCCAGAGCTTCAGGAACAGTGATTGCGCCTGCATCAACTTCCGGATGGATACCATTGCATTCCAGTATAATACCGTTTGCGCCCGCCACCAGCTCCACCTGCCGATTTCCTGCACGCCGGCCCCATCCATTCCCGCTGCGGTCCCGCAAACTATGCCCCACAGTTGTCATAGTGCGCCGCGGAAGAGGGACCTACAAGACACCAGCCTGTGTCGTGCTCCGAAGATGACCTGGCCCGCTGGTCAGCTTCCGAGGTTCATGGCTCAGCCCTGGCTCCTTCGTTGTATCGCCTCCATCGATCCGATGGCCGGTCCGCTTCAGATCAAGAGATTCTTGCCGACTGCGCCTGTTGAATATCAGGTTATTTTATTTTTCTTGTTTTCTTCAATTTCACTCCATCTCCCCATTTCATGGACCAATCGCTGTAATTGCAGAATACATAATTTATTTACAGCTATATACACATTGTACTCTGCCGGGGTGGCGCAGTGGTTACGGCGCTTGATTACTGTTCCCAAGGATGCGATGTCGAATCCCGGCCGCGGCCGCCGCTTTACGATGCAGGCGAAAAGCAAGGCATCCGTGTGCTCTGCGATGTCGGTGCACATAAAACGAACCCCAGGTGGTCGAAATTTCCGAAGTCTTCCACTATGGCATCTCTCATAGCCTGAGTTGCTTTGGGACGTTAAACCCCACAAACCAAACCAAACCATATGCACATTGCAGCACAACTTCACTTCAGTCATGGTGCGGCCTCTCATCACGGCACCTGAAACCCGTCTCTCGTTTGCTGCGTCGCTTGGACTCCTCGGAGCTTTTCGCCCTCTCCGGGTTCTCCTCTTAACCCATCTTCCAGCGTCACCGTAGCAGCAGTCGCAAGCTCCCGTCGACTTTCTGGAAAATCACTCGCTGGCATGGCTGGGGGCTGTTGAGGGATGATCGGGTGTCCTAGGGAGCGACGCGTTTCTACGTCTAACATCGCTCGCCAGCCGTGCGGCGCTATCCCGTAAAACTCATTGCACATTCGAACAGCTTCAAGGGAGGCGTCAGCCACGACGCTGCGTTTGCACGAAGCACACACACACAAACGCAAACGAATACACATACACACACGTCGCAATCTTTTATGCCATTCGTTTGTTCTGCTCGCGATGAGGACACTTCAAATGCGCACTTAACAGTGTCCGTTTAAAAAATCGTGCCAAGCTTTCTCTCATGCCTTGGTTTTGTAACCTGGTCTTAGGCTAGGCATAGCCTCTGGATCTGGTTTGATTCGCCCCTCGTTCATTTACCCGGATAATTTGGCGGCGGCAACTTTACAGGTACACGCGACAGGACAACTTAAATTTACCTGATGTGTGACACAAAGGCACCGAACAATTTGCAAAAACCCAAACACCTTTCGCAGAGATTGATTGAGCGCAGATTAGAAGAAGCACTGAAGCCACGTACAAAATCTTGATGCTTTTGCTTTCAAACTTCTTTTCTTTACAACTAGCAGACTGAGCAGCAAAAATAGTATGAAGGAGTACTGGACGCCATGTAGAAGAACGACGTCGTGCATAAACAACTGAGCTACTTCAGCGGCAGTACCTCACGCAAGGTCCTTCGTCTCGGTGAAGCGAGTCAACTTATTGATAACAACTTCGATCCACCTGTGAACGGTCGACGAAAACAAAGGGACCCCAGAACGTCCATGCCTACATTTTCGAACGCATTTGTAGCGGAGCGTTTTAGTATTACCCTTTCTGAAACTTATCATGGGGCCCCTATATGTCAGGAGAGGCGATATTGATTGGTCAAAATTTCAATGCATGCGGATAGTGGTGGCCCCCGCGGTTATGAAAGTGTATCATGTAAATTTTCACGTTGTTGATAAATGGACAACAACCTTTCAAATAAACTTTGCTGAAGACGTTCATGAGCAGAAAGTGTAAGACCTAAAAGTGGTTATGTAACTAAGCAATAAAAAAATGAAACAAAGCGATTTTCCGAAGACAATTACAGCACTAGCAGACGTTGTTTATTTCCCGCTTCTAAATGCCGCCACACTTCATAAATACAAGAAAAAGTGCATGCTGAACCTAGTAACTTTTCGAAGCGCAGTCGACAACAGGTCTGATAAAAATGCTTTATTTTGTAGGGGCTTGATGAACTGAAGCATTCCGGCAAGTTGTAGTGCAGGTGCCCTTCGTGACGGCAATGTCGTCCGGCACCTACGTAATTCTTAAGGTTAGATGAAAGCCGTGGCCACTAAAACTTTGCCGGATTAAAGAGAGGGTAGATTTGCAAAATATATGGCCGGACATCGGTTCATCATTACATGAAAGGAGGAATTCATCTTCAGTACAAGAGGGTAAGTTCTTGCAATGGAAGAGGAATTTTAAAGCACGCTATTCCGGAGGCACAAGGGCGAAATTCCAAGAGCTAGGTGCAGGGGCAAATTCAAGTGCCCAGATTCAATACGGTGAACGAGCTCTCGACTTTCCGGGTCGGGGCACTGTCTGGACATGAATTTGAACGTGCTCATGGTTCCGAGGAAGCATTAGCGTTTTGCGCAGGCTTGCGGGGAAATCGATGGGAAAGCGCCACAAGGAATCAGTGTCTTTGTACATTAGTCTATACTTGTTGATGATGATGAAGCCTAACTAGCTAGACGGCCGCAATAGCCCTTTACATTCTTCAGCCAATACAGACAGTGGTGATCGGCCAGGATATAAACTGGTCTTCCACACATGCGTGGGCTGGAGAACGGCGATGACACTATCGCCGAACATTCTTTTACAGTGGTAGAGTAGTTAACGCAGAAGGCGAAAGGGCGTAGTTAGCATAGGCGAGAACTCTTTGCGTCATAATCTCTTGTTTCACAATAGACGTTTGCAACATTTTACAAGACGACGTGAAGCTAGGACTAAACTTAAGCATGCGTTCCTGCAGAATCCTCCTTTCTGTGCGTAGTGGATCTGAATGTATGTCAAAGTCGGTGACTTTATTCTTTTAGACTTTAGTTATGACTGTCTTACAACGTAGTCCGTTAGGTATCTTCGTGTAGGGGTTTGACTTATGATATGACTGTTCCAAAGGTTAGAAGCGGATTATCATCTTAATTTTATAACGAGAAGCTCTGTCTGATTGCCATGAAGGAAGCCAACACCGCGTCTAAAGAAATGCCTAGAGCGACAGGGATACATTAGGCTCTACAGCTCTGAGTCTCCACTGTGTCTTGTCGTAGGCAAGTGGGAGTACTGTGATGTTATACTAGCAGTATAGATCAAAATCGACTAAGCTCAAGCTTCTATATCATCTCGGTGGAGAACATTATAAATCTTTTTGGAAGATCTATCACGGCACCGTGATCACGGCAGAAGTCGGTGCCAATATACCATCTCGAGAGCGTTCGCGCAGAATGAGAAAGATTGCAATGAACGTGGAGCCACGAGCCATAGCTCGAGGCGTTCAGATACTATGGATGCGGCAATACGCCTTCTAGTGGTATGCATGCCATGACCATCCTTTTTAGTCTTCACTTTTTTTAGGGCCGTCACCAGTCGTCCGCTGAGGACAAAACAGTCAGCACTTATGACGAGTGACCTCATGAGTGTCGGCGGGAATAGGGGTGTTCACGGAGATCCAGCCGTTTTTAGAGGCGCCGACTTCGAATTCGTCCTAAATTGATTAACTCGTTGCGGCGGCGGGATCTGCGTGGTGATGCAAAGAACCGAATCGGAGTGGTTCGTCCGCTTTTGCAGTGGGAGCTGTTTGGAGATGCAAAGGTCGGCTTCGGAGTAATTCTCAGGGTCGAATAATAGTTACCGGTAGGTGATACTCCAAACGTCGGGGAGATGCGATCGGGGCGATGGTGGCAGATTGTCGGCAAGTCGGTGGCCCATGACCTCGCCTTCAACTGTCCGCAGAGCCAGTTTTCCCGAAGAGGGGTTGAGGAATCATGTCATGCAGTACGATGAGGAGATACGGCGGGTTCTCGTTGATTTAGTAGGCAGGAGTTGGTGTCGAATGGGTGGTCAGGTGTGCACTCTGGCCTCGCAATTCCGGAATCACATCCAGGAAGCATCCTTAAGGCGGAAGTAGGTGCTCCGAGTGTTCGCCGTGTTATCCCAGTTGAACTTCGTAACCCGTTACAACTGAGCCATAGTCATCGGCATCCTTAATATGGCCGCCATAAAATTGGTTTAGGGTCGGAGGAGCCTCAACGGCAAGGTAAGAAGGAGCGGCAAACGGAGCCTGCGTGGTCTTGTGACGCGGTAGCGTTGCTATTATACCGGAGTGGAACCTTCTAAAAGGACGGAGTCATGTCAGATCAGCCAAGTCAGATACTCGAAGTGTTCAGCAGAGCCACTCGTCTTCTTCGTTCCTCCGTCACATTTTTCCCCTCGCCGCCGAAGCCCGCCCGGCGAGTTATGCGGTCTCCCGAGATTAACATAGCTTCAGGCGAGCGACGTGCGACAGTTCAGGTTTTGCCAATTGGCGCCCAGTTGAGGTAACACGTGTAATTTCATACGAGATGTCACTTGGTCTGGTCAGAACTGTATATGGGCCGTCATAGTGGGCCAATAGCTTTTGATCTTTTGATGCAAGCTGCGGCATCGGAATGGACGCCGGCGCTCCTCCATGTCATCCGGAACGTAGATATCATGCCGGCGGTAACCATAGCAGCAGTCTTTGAAACGCTATTGTCATGAAATGGAACGCAAGTAGGCAATCGGACGAGCTTCTTCAGCCAAGGACAAGATCTTACTGACATCCAGATTTTCACTGCTAGAAAACGGTAGGTTTGTTGCGAGAGTGTGGCATTGCGGGCGAGCGTCCAAACAGTAAATGGACTTTATCCGGTAGTTTCATGAGTAGCAGTATTAAAATCGTACGTGATGAAGGGCGGTTTGTGTCCCAGTTCTGTTGATGCGCTCCATGAAACTATTTGTGGGTGATATGGTGTTGATTGCCTGTAGGTGACTGTATAGACGTATAAGCTCCTCAACGATGTCGGCAGTGAATAGGTGGCCTCGGTCAATGATTGCTACTCGTGGTCCCATTTCATGCCACGTAATACCGTGTTCATAAATCTCACTAACTTCGCAAGCGCATTATGAAGCCCAAACACCCTAACATTAAATTCAAAAAGGCTATCTGGTGTTACAAACGCTGTTTCACTTCGTCTGCCGGATGCACCGGTATTTTTCCAGTACCTTATAGTAGATCAATGCCGGGAAAATAAGAAGCGCCAGAGAGGCAGTCGAGGCAGTCTGTGGTATCGTCAATGCGAGGCAAAGGGTATCGATCCTTTTTAGTCATGGCATTTACCCGGTGGTAGTCACACGAAATTGTCACCTCCCGCCTTTCTTACGGACAAGAATTATAATAGTAGCCCAACGACTAGACGACTGCTGCATGGCCTTCTTCTGTAGCGTCTCTGTGACTTTCTCGGGGATTACTTAGCACACAGACGGTGACACACAATAAAGCTTTTTACGAATGGGTCAAGACAAATAAGTATCGACAGTGTGGAGTGTACGAGACGTGAGAATAGATGGTGGTCCACAGGGCTAGATGAAGTCGAAGGCAGCCGAATACTGCAACAATGCGCACAAGCGCCGTTGAGTGATGCTCAGCGTTTTGTTGATCGTTCCAAAAATTATGCGTTCAGATCTGGACGCTGGAATGGGTTCAGCCAGGGCAACCATAACCGAAGCCACAGCTGGAGGTGCGTCGGGCTCACATAAGAAGTTTTAAGCCACTTGGTAAAGCGAGTGGTTGAAATGAAGGGTTAACTATCTTAACTACGAACTGCTATTAACCACAGATACCAGACAGTGCGCAACTATAACATCGCGTTTTAAGAAGGTCGAGTGCACTGTTCCCACTATCGCATTTCACCTTCGCCAAGGGCCGAAACGCCGGAACACACACGGTAGCCCATGATGGCGCGATGGTATTATGAGATACACAAGCACCTACCTGGCATCACATGCACTTACTATAAGGTTAGGCACATTCATAGACTCAAAACAAGCTCGTACTTGCGCAGTCGATCGTCGCTCCGCACAGCTTCAAAACATCTGTTGCTAAGATGAGCTCATGTGGAGAGTTAGGAGTAACGACGAATTCCGCTAGATAAACGGCTCCACCCAATTCAACTTCAAGATTACGCTCTCCAATAGGATGTAGCGACTCGCCCCTCACACCACAAAATGTTGAGATTTCATCACACCTGAGCATCATTTGCATCCGAGCAGGCATTTAAAGCTCGTACTAACTACAGAAATAGTTGCAATGGTACCAACGAGGGTTAGGGTTGGCACGCCATTAACGACCCCATAACGCTCTGAGGTCGCACCAGGATCAGCGATATTATGAGCGACACTGGCCGTTCATAACCAGAATGCATGTTGCGATGCTTTCTCCTTGGCTCCCGGCGCCGATGAATGCAATCAGCCACGAACCTGTGAACTTCCCGGTCAGACATGCACGCGGTATATTGCGGCAGTATTGAAGTTCAGCACGGCCTCCTATGTCCGGCGGGGACAAATTGGGTCATTTTCTAAATAGCTTCGCTGAGGACATTCACACGTTCCTTATCAGCAAGGGAAGGCTAGAATCATTTGCCATTGTCGTACCGCATTGCCGAAAGGGTGAGAATCTGAAGATGCGCTAAATAACACCGGAGGTCGGTCGTTCGGACGTAATGACAATTCCTGCCATGGAAACAACTGCGGAAGCAGCTGATCTCGCCTCCACTATCCGCCGGATAGTCGAGCTTCTCAAGCCTCGAAGGGCTTGAGAAGCTCGGCTGTGGGAAGAAGATCTACGACTATGTCAGGGCGTTCCTGTCAGACCGGACGGCCATGCTGCGACTGGGCGAAATCCAATCCGAAAGGTCCACGTACCCAACAAGGGCACACCGCAGGGGTCAGTCATTTCACCACTGCTATTCAATGTAGCAATGATAGGGCTGGTCAAAAAATTAGAGAAAATCGAAGGAATCGGTCATGCGTTCTATGCGGACGATATAACAATTTGGACTAATACGGGATTCCTCGGAGAGAAAGAGGAGAGGCTGCAAGCGGCGGCCACCTGCGTGGAAGAGCACTTCCTGGCGCGGGGGCTGTCATGCTCGACAGCAAAGTCGGAGCTGATAAAAAAACTGGATAGGAAGCTAAACAAAAGAGCAGATTGCAGCTGAACCGGGTCTCAAGATACTGCTGCACGGGGCAGAAATACCAGAAAAGAAATGTGTGGATATTGGGGATGGGGATACAGTCCAACCAGCGCAGTACCCACACCCTAGCGCTGCTAAAAATGCCGACGTCACAGGTAGCGAAAATGATAAAAAGAGTAACCAGGAAAAGACATGAGCTAAGGAAGGAAGACACCCTAAGGCTGGTGGGGAGTCTGGTGGTAAGCAGAGTGACCTACAGCCTGCCCTACCAGGCTCTCAACCAGTCTGAAACTATCCAAGCGGAGGCTACGATAAGATCGGCGTATAACACGGTGCTAGGCCTCCCTGAAACGACGTCAACGGAGAAGCTCTTAGCTCTGGGGCTCCATAACACTTTCGAAAAACATAAGGAAGCCCTTTTGCACATGCAGAAAATAGGACTCACTCCGACAACGACTGGAAGGACCCTCCTAAAAAGGTTAGGGTACCAGAGGCAGCTGCGGGATGTTGAAGGAATGTGCAACATTCCAGATGAGACACGCATGACGATAAGGGTAGCCCCGATGCCAAGAAGCATGACCCTCGGCTCTATGCGGACAGACGCGAGGCAGGGGTCAAAGTTTCGGAAAGAAGTCTCAAGAAGAAGAAGAGAGTGAATATGTGGACGCCGCTACGTACGAAAAGGACAGACAGGACGCTGTTGCGACGGTGGTCAACTCCGGACACAAAGAGGTTGCAAGCGGATATTTCAGAGACTGCTCTGTAACGGAAGCGGAAGAAGTCGCCGTGGCTCTGGAGGTGGCGGAAGGCTTTCGTAAAAGACGGTCGCTAACAATTCTAACCGACTCTGAAATGGCTTGCAGGAATTTTAGAGACGGCAGAGTGCACAAGGCCACCATGCATATACTTCTTGAGGCGGCTTGTGATGAAATCAAAAACGCTGAAGGCGTGATCAGAACTATACAGCACAGTATCATATGGGTACCGGGGACACGCAGAAATGGCGAGGAATCAAGAGGCGGATCGGGTAGCTCGAGGATATGTACGGTGGCGAGCTCTCGGACCATCCGATCTCGAAGAACGAGGAACCTACGCCGGTGCCTTGAGAGTACTCGGCGATAGTTGCATATTATAGGGGGCGAGACGTAGATACGCACCACCACATAAAGATCTCAACAAAGAAGAGGCGGGTATACGGCGAAACTTAGACAGGGACGTTCTGGAATCTGTACGTACGAAACATTACTAACCATATGACATATCCGCCCTTATGCCTGTAGTGTGGTGAAAACACCACGATGCAGCATATAACTTAGACGTGCTAAATGATTGACGTGGTAAACGTCATACAAGACCCTAATGCGGAGCAATGGGATGCAATGCTGGCCAGCGACCGCTGTGAAGACCAACAAGACCAAAGAGAATGCCCGTCGCACTTGTAAGCGCTCAATTTAAAGGCTGCTCAGAACAATCTAGATAACGTCGCAAACTGCTAGTTTGCGACGTTATCTGCTGAAACGTTGTAAAAACATACGCGAATGATCGGAATCTTCGAGACAGATCTCGGCGCATCGTTCGTAACAAATAAAATGATAACGCGTCGTATCGTGACAACGAGCGTGAACAAACACGGGATACAGTGTTGATAAGCTCGCCAGAATGGCAATAATAAGGCCGCATGCCAGCGGCTGTCGAACAGGAACAAATTAAGATTTAAGCAGTTCGCGGGAATATAAAATCTGAATGAAATTCCCATGTGAATTTTAAACTGGCGCTGTGCTCGGCAAAAATGCTCCGCTCTTCCTTGACAAGCCCCGCCGGAGTGGTGCAGTGGTAAGACGGGCTGCTACCGTGCCGGAGTTCCCGAATTACAACCCGACCACGGCGGCTGCGGTTCGATGGGATCGAAACGATGTGATGTCCGTGGTGCCGACATGACGACAGGATCCGCCGCCTAAGAAGTTTAGAGTTCGCGATGTCAAATCGCAATACGCGCTTTTTATTACGTAGTTGGTACATCCGGCACAAAGTAAGGGCGGTGAAATACAGTTAATATATAAAATTCGAATGAAGCCGTCCGAATGTAATTCCCATGTCAATTTTAAACCGGCACTGTGCTCGGCAAGATGCTCAGCACATCCTTGACAAGCCCCACCGGGGCGGTTCAGTGGTAAGGCGCCAGACTACTCTACCGGAGTTCCCGGGTTCGAATCCGACCACGGCGGCTGAGTTTCGATGGAGACGAAACGAATCAGCGCCCGTTAAAGACTCCCAGGTGGTCTAAATTACTCCATCAAATTAAGAATACTCCCATACTATCAAGCATGTACCCTATACAGAATGCGGAACGCAGGAGAAGCCGAGTCCAAAGACTCCAAAGCTCCCTCCTCCAAAAACGAGAGGTAGTGTACACTGATGCGGCCGAATACAAAGAAGGGCACTAGACTGCAGTACTAATCAATGAGAAAGGCGAGGTAATCTCTAGCTGTAGCAAAAGACACTCTTCACCACAGGAGGCAGAGATGGAGGCGATTGCTCTGGTAATCAAATCCATCCAGCAGAATAATCATCACAGATTATAAACAGCAACCAAACCCTATGGCAGCGGTAAAGTGCCTAAAGAGGCGTGCAAAATTCTGCAAGTAGGTAAGCAGAACGTATCTAACGACCTAATTAAAATATTATGGGCACCCGCCCATAGTGGACCCAGAGGGAACGAGGTCGCCAACGAGGCCGCCCGAGGACTCACCAACAGGGCCCCCGCGCGGGAAAACTACTGCCTGTCCGAAAAGCGAGATTAATCACATACAGAGAAATTCTAGAACACTACAGAATGGCCAGGAGAGCCCTCCCTCCCCCCCATAGATCTCTGACAAAGAAAGAAGAAGTAATCTGCCGAAAACTGCAGACGGGCACCTTCTCAAGCCTATATATCCTACACAAGTGCCATCCTGAGGTGCAATCTTCCATTTGTAAAATTGTGAAGGCATAGCTACCCTAAATCGCATGTTTTGGGCTTGCCCAGCACTAAACGGGATACATGGGAATAAAGAGTCATGAGAATTCTCCCTTCACAGCCACGAAAACAAATCCAGAAGCACGTCATCCGTCAAGCCCAGACCGCCACCGGAAGCCAACTGATTCCGGCCGACGTCTAGGGGGAGATAGACGGTTAAAGGGGAAGCTGCGTCTCACCCGATAATCTATGCTCTCTGTTGGGTGCAAATAAATTGCTTTCTCTCTCTCTTCGTAGCCCTCCACTACGACTCCCCTTTCTCTCGTTCCGCTTTCACTCCCACTTTCCTACCTTCTCTTACGATGCGGTCAGGTGCCCACAGAGCAAGTGCGACAGATACTGCGTTTTTCTTTTCCAACCAATTATTATTACGCCTTGACAATATCATCTCCTGTTGCATGATATGTGCCGAAAATTGCGAAATAAATCATCAACTTATCTCAGCACTTTTACAACTTGAGGGTCACAAAGATAAGCTTGAAAGCGTTTGTCAACTGCGGATAAACATAGGTCAGACAGCACAGGAGCGACCGACGAACCTACACAAGTGCCTCTTTTCTGGGTATTGAACTGTCCTTCTAAGCAGATAGCGGTCGATGCAAGGTAGTATGTGAGCAAGGAATGGAAAAAATCGTTCTTGCTTCAATGTTACCACTCTGCCTTTTTGAAGGCTACTTCTCTGTTTTAAGGGATCGAATCGCGGAGCGCCATGAGCAGATCTTCATGAGGAACTGAATAATAAAATTCTATGTCAACGTAAAAACCACTCATCGTATATTAGTAATTTTGCTCGACATTGTAGACCGATTATTTGATCTCCGAATTATGAAGGGGTCTTCAATCTTGAAGGTCATGAGGTACCGTTGCTGATAATAACTCCGAAGCCTTTGCCACGTGCTTTTATCGGACACTATGACCCTGAAGGGTATTCAAGTTTATGTGTTTTAGCGTTGAGAACACTTCTAGATATTCATTTTTGTCCTTCCCACTGTTTTTTTATAGGTTTCAAGGCTTAGGTCTTCCAATAGATTAATTGCAGCACGTCGGCACCGCTTCGGGGCAAACCAGACTTTGTTAAAGTCGTTAAGAATGGCGGAAAGTTATTTTTCTTGGAAGATGTTAGTAGGTAAGATTACAAAAAAAAATCTTTATTGAAACTGCAAAGCGACTAGGTTCTATCGGTTCAGATAACTGGATACTTTACCAAACGGCTGTTTTCTATTGAACAGGTGGCTTTCATTACTCTTGAGGCAGGGCATCCCTTATTCAATTAGTCGCTATTTGTTCTTTTCCGTGGCTCTCGATGCCGTTGGACGCACAAACCTGATCAATGTTTGCCTTTGCACGAGCGGCTGATACAAAAACGTTCGTCCTTTATCTAAAACACATCGTATTTCAGGGGAAATGACAGCATTGTCCATAACAGTGACGCCTTATTCGGTCTATTTCGATGTATTGTTTACTTGTAGTAAGGCACAGCATGCTCATTGCAACTCAAACTCTGTCGTCTGCCCTGCTAGCTTCTTAAATTCCGCTAAGCAAAACGAAGAATCGAAGTCAACCATGGAACAGCCTAACTTGCCTGCAGGAGTCCATTTTCAAGATCTTTAAAATTCTATTTACACTATTCTTTTTACACCGAGTGTGAATTTAATAGTATTTTGCTGTGTGAAAGCTCACCATCTGATAGTGGGAATGTTTTCGATATGCTCGTTGTTATGGGTTATCTAAAATAAAGATGCAAGTTAGCGTCTGTCCTATTTACATCTGTGTCGCCCTTGTCTTCATTTGCGCTTAGTTATCAAGCAATTTCTACCAACTAGCCCAAACCAAACATCTTTTGAACGCATGCTTGTCTAGCTCTTACACTTTGGTTGTCTTCTGCTAGTTCTCTGGTGAGTTTTGCTCGGTGCCTGAAGAGCACCCCTTTCCTGACAAGAGCGTCATTAAAAAAGGCTGACAATCTTCTCATGAATTGCTCAGCTCCGTTACGTTCTTGAAAGAACGACTTGAGAGGGATCAGAACTACAACTCTAACCTGGCATGAAAACACGTTCCCGACTCGACAATGCGCATTCTTCCACAAAATTTCGGTAGCTTTACTCTGCATCTGGGACATATGCCACATATCTTATGTGCGACGAATATAAGAGCCTGAATTTGCATCGGGCTCAGCGCATGTTTGAGCCGATGCGCAGATCTTGACAAGCTTCTTTGAAAATACCATCAATACTTAAAGGCCCTGTCGAGATCCTACCCTTTAAACTATGACTGATTCCATGCAGGTTGGGCACCGCTATTTACTTTTGTTCTTATTTTTTTAAACTGGCTTCAAAACCCCTGCCTTGCCTTTCTAGCCCGTTTAAGCGATTTAATTCTTACGGACGACACAACGAATAGCGAAAACTCGGAGTTTAAGAATCTTGTCGCCTGATGAAAAAACTACATTCGATGCAGCCGACCACCGGCTTTGAAACGGCTGACAGTAAGCACGAAACCGCTATACATAGTTTCACAAGTTTCGAGCGAGCCGGTCTGTACTCTAACGTGTTTTGCTGTCCGGAAACACGGGCCTACCTACTGATAAGTGTATTAGTGCACACGAAATGCTCAACATTTTGAATATCACTTTTTCATAAACATGAAAGCTGAGCAATGCTAGAAAAAAAGCTTGAACTTACTGACAAGGTACATTTTATAGCAATAGCAGAAAGGATCGTTTTTCGGGCAAAATCCACCACTGTGTTCCTCTGAAAGGCAGCTCGCTTCGCATATCGAAACATCTGCGCAATTTTTCAATTCTGCAATGCAAATATTATCCCAAGAGAAACATTTAATACTGATCATGATCACCAAGGCTTACTATTGAATACACAAAGTGTGACATTTACAGTTTCTTGCATGATTGCTTGATATGATAAACACATTGTGAAGATCAAGTTCAGAATCAAGTTTGATTTTGTATGCGGCATATTTGAAGGTGTTATTTTGACGATATAGTAATATTCGGAACTACCTTTCACGAACACAACAGTTCATCACAGCTTTTTTTGGAGTGTATCGAGAAAGCTGGTCTGATAATCAGCTTCAAGAAATATTGTTCTAGGGAACGTTAGACAGTGGTACTTAGATATCCGATGGACTAGGACCGTGCTCAGCCTTGATCCGAAAAAGATTGAAGCTGTCAGTTGCTTGAAACCGCCGAAATCGTTGACGCAGCTCAGGAGGTTTTTGAGGCTTTGCTCCTAGTTTTGGCGTTTTGTTCTGAAGTTTGCTGAACTAGCATATCCACTTACATATGTCTTTCAATTGGACTACCGAATGTGACTCTGTCTTTCGCGGGTTAAAGTTTATTCTGACATCAGGACTCATACTACGCCACTTCTGCTCGTCAGCTGCAACAAAACTTCACACTTGCGCCAGCGTCGTCGCGGTTGGTGCAGTGGTCCCACAGCGCCGAAATGACAATGAACATGTCGTTGCTTGTGCAAGCCATTTTAAGTAAGCCAGAGCGTAAATACACAGCAATTGAACAAGAACGCTTAGCTGTTGTTTTCGGTGTACAACAGGTTCCGCCTCTCTGTTCTGTTTCTGCTTGTTCTGTTTTCTATTTTCCCGCAAGCGCCCGCCCAACGGGCTTCCCTAATAAGTCCTGAAGCTTTTGCTTACATATTTTTTAGGTCATCAACTCTGTATTCATGATCTTGGAACTACGTGCGAGCCGTTCGTGCAAAATAAAACAATCAGGATAACCAGCATGATAGTAGCATCCCAGTTGTTCCAGCAGCTGCTCTCGTACTCATCAAGCCAATGTGAACGTCTGGCTAGTCTTCGCCATTAAAGATGGCAGGGTTTCGAATTTTCGTAAGTGTAAATGGCTGGGTCGATGTTGCAGTCGGGGAACTGGCTGCCTCAGAGGTCATAGTGGCTGTTTGTTGCGTCGTTGTGATCCCTGGTAGGTGGCGGCCAGTGCGCAATCGAGCTTTTTGCCGCATAAATGGGCTACCTGTGCGCACAGGGATATTTAGTCACCTCCACGAAGATGACAGGCGCCAAGGTTATACCAAGAAACACAACAGCTGATGACATGCGTGAATGTTCTGGCTAGCGCCAACTTTCTCTTAGCACCGAACATTGCTATTACTTCGTCTTTTGTCTCTCTGTTGTTCATCGTCATCTTCTGCCTTTTGTTATGGCATATATGTAGCGATATCTTTGTTGATGCAAATTTAAAATCATGACGCATCATCATCATCATCATCATCATCATTATTATTATTATTATTATTATTATTATTATTATTATTATTATTATTATTATTATTATTATTATTATTATTATTATTATTAT
>JAJIZL010029610.1:37366-80024 GCA_023969395.1 Amblyomma maculatum
TGGAATCCAATCGGTTACTCTTAGAGATCATCGGTTATCCTCTCTTCGAACTACATGTTCTGCCCATGTCTATTACTTCTTAATTTTGGCTAGAATATCGATAACTTGAGTTATTCCTTTGATCCACTCTGCGCACTTCCTATCTCTCAATGTTACAACTACCATTTTTCGTTCTATGGCCCTCTGCTTTGTCCTCGACCTAAGTGGAATCGTTTTCGCTAACATACACGTTTCAGCCCATAGGTCACAACCAGAAGGATGCCACTCTTATACACTTCCCTCTTGAGCGATATCGATAGGCGACTTGTCACAATGTTTGTATACCTTTCAAAAGCGTTCCATCCCATTTTTATTTTCTTAGTCATTTTCTTTTTGTGGTCCGGATATGATATCACTCCATGTCCTCAGTAGACATATTCGCCTACCGATTCTAGCATTTCGCCACCTACTTTAATCTGCTCTTCTTCTCCCAGGCTATTCAGCCAGGACGAACCTGCAGCTTGTATTGCATTGTTTAATATTGTGTTGGATGCTGTCTACATCAGCCTTATCACCAACTTTGCAGTTATAATTAACTTCTCTTAGTATCTCACCTTAGCAAATCCTCTTCAGAAGAACATTATCGAAGTCTTGCAATATTTCTCCTAAATAATATTTACCGCTAACAACGAGTTATCAAGATTTCGCATAGACAATCTACGGGGTGTGTTTTATATAATTTTGAATCAATTGTGGAAAGTTTCAATTTAATAAAATGTGCATATTTTTATCAAAAGGTGCAGCATGCGTATCAATATTCAAAATATAAATCTATCACTGCGCTGAGACACTCTCCATCAATCTGTTATTTAAAACAATGGCCAGCGTTCTTAAAATGCATTACAGAATATAAAAACCTGCCAAGAAAATGTCGGCTAATATATTATTTGAAATCGTGGTTTTGAATACATGGGAAATGAGAGCATTAAAAAATTTAACACACAATTTTTGAAGTTTCTGAGTATCGAACTTTAACAGCTTAAGGCGAACGTTCTGTAAGCATCTGTCCAGGCAAACGCTAACGCTTCAAAGCCGGTTGCATAATAGAGACCCCATTATTCAGTCGCTGGTGCACCTCAATGAGAATAACGACCTTTGATAACTCGAAATGAGTATGTACAAGGAGGTGTGATTGATTGAATCAGCCATTAAGGGGCTGGTCCTCACAAGAACTAGGTGAAGATTCCTAATACGGGACCCCAGTGGCATCGACCGCTGCTCAAGCGCGCTCCATTAAGGCCTTTTGGGCATGTAAGATCAGAGTAGCCAAGCAAGGTCGCCTCCCAGTCCTCTAGGGTGATCTTGAGGTTAGGGTAGATAGCACGATTGCATGGGTAGGCCGACACCATGTGGTAGATGTCTGAAGACTTCTTCGCACAGTGCGGGCAGCTGCCCGAGAAAGAAGGGTCAAAGAGTTTTAGAGCGGATTATTTACCAATCATTCACACAAGCTTGGAACGTTCAAGTTACGAAAATATTTAAATTAAAACTGATATAGTTTCCACGAGGATTGGTCATTGAGGCAAGGTACTTTAGTTTTCGTTATATTGGGCCCCAACGCGGTGGTGCAGTGGTAAGACGCCCGACTACTGTGCCGGAATACCTGGATTTGATCCCGACTGCTGGCGGCTGCGTCTTAATTCTGGCGAACCGAAGAGACGTCCGTGTGCTGTGCGATGTCAGCGCACGTTAAAGATCCCCAAGTGGTCGAAACTACTCCGCAGCCATTCACTACTGGCTCATCGTTCTCTCTTTCCACTTTCAGTTCCACCTTTCTTCCCATACCGCCCGGCTCAGGTGTCATCAGAAATACGTGTGACAGATACTGCGCTTTGTCTTCCTGCGAAACAGTTATTTTGATTACTAGGACATTGCCCACTGTCTGTGATTAAATTTGTTTGGCTGAAGAAAAAAACTTCACTACCACCTCACTAGATGTTTTAGTGAACAGCGTTAGCAATGGGATTTGTAGGCCTGAAATATGCCTCCAACGCTACCTGTCCGGCAGATTACTGATTAATGTAGGAAAGCGCCTTCGTTGAATTGTTGGGCTTAATTCTTAAAACCAGAATTCACTGCTAGGCCTAAGTTGAGTGCAAGTGTTTACATAAACCGATGACGTCGCATTCCTCTGCGGCTACTGGCTCCGCTACCACTTCCCTTCTACCCATTATGGTGACGAGGACAAAATGCCGATTGTGCGAATTCGTTACACAGGCTTGGTCTCAACTAGACTATAACTCCTTTTATGAAATTGTTTACCGTCATTTCGAGCCCCCTGGGCCAAATTGGTGGCTACAATTTTAATAGAAATGGTGATGCTAAGGGGTCCAATCTTGGCCTCCGTTCGTGTGGCATATAACCGCGAACCATTCACATCTTCGTTAGTTGTTTTGTAGCGCACGAATCTATGTGTACTGTTTATTGATACTCGTTGTCATGAGACGTGACTTTGTCATTTCCTTTGCGGCGTAATATGTTTTGAGATGTACCTCAAAGGAGACCACGCACGCACGTGTGTTTCTACAATGTTCCTGGTTATGCTAGTTCCCATACATGGTTTAGTGTAGATGCTTATTCGCCTCGTTTAATTTCAGTGCTGACGAGTGAAACAGACATTCTTTTCTCGATGACTGACGAGCACATTTGCTGCTATAGCCGCCGCCGAGTTGCTCAGATCTTTTGTGGATGCACGTGAGTAAAATAAAGAGTTGATTTTGATGCTACTGCACTTGTATTTTCTGTGCCCACGGCCTTGTCACCACCGCGTGATATTTGCTGGAGGAGCTACACTTTTAGCGCCTTGTTCCTGTCGCCCTGAAAAGCCAGCCTACAGGTCACCGAGCCAGCTGCCGACGTTAGGGATTCCAACCCCAATACGGTCTGCTCTCGGATCCTGTTGGATCCCGGAAGACGAACGCAATGTGAAGAAGTGCCCTGTCTATGGTACGGGTCATAATTCAGCAGCCACGACAGCATCCCACTTTTAGTGGCACGCTGGATTAATATCCTGAGGACAGGCTGCGTAATAACAAGTGAGTTGCCGCATTAAACAGTTGGAAGGATGCCATGAAGCTTCAAAACACATTCCATAAATTTTGAATATATATATATATATAGCGGAACGACAGCTTAGAGGGTAACTGCTGGCGCGGCAAACTCAAGTGCGTCAGAGGAACCGATGGTCAGAACACACACTGAAGTTACAGTGGCACGCCACTTGGTGATTTTTCCTCCTTATCACATAATGTGATGTCACAGCTATGATGACGCGCCTCCTTGTGGTCATTTTGCGATGATGTCATGGACATGGTGGTGAGCGACTTCGGCTTGCACTGTTGATAATGACGACTGAATCGATGAATATAGTGGTCACTTCTAAATAATGTCATACCTATGGTTTCGTGCCACCTTGACCACCATGGCGGGCACATAATCACAGCACGTGGCGCGAATCAGTTTATAATACCCGAAACTGCGGCGCACCGTAGACAAACAAGTTTCCTATTACAGTTGGTAGTGTGCGCCTGTGTTGTGTTTCTTACAACCGGCTTGTCTACTTAAAGCCGAAGCTCTGGGTATGATGTACAGACTTTGTTTTAACACCGTAGCTTACATGGGGGCGGTAACTTGGTTAAAATAACTTAACCTCTGACAGCAATAATATCGCACTTCACTGGATACTTTTCCACCACATTCATGTGACACTGGCGGTAACAAAAGACGTTCCACATCCGCCGTTATGGCTGAGGGTGGCGCTGGTGAACACTCTCAAGGTTCGTATACAGACAACATAAATACCCAAGCAAGTAGCAGGAGGGACAGCGGTTGATGTAGCTCAGTTGGAAGAGCACCGGACGCGATATTCGGAGGTCGTGGGTTCGGTTCCCACCATCGGCAGGTAGTTTTTTCTAAACAGGTTACATTACTAATTTCTGTGATTATCCAAGTAAACATTAAAAAATACATAAAGTACCATCCCCAACGCTTTCCTTGGCCTCGCCGACTGTTGGCTTCTTTCCTTCATGTATTATAATGAGCACCCTCATTTCCCCTTAATTGATCTGCTTGTAGCTTACGGGGGTCTCGGTTCAGGCAGTCTTGAAGCCATAGGTAGCGTAAGAGGGTTTCGCCCTCGCTCTTTATCACGTTCTACGTGACGCTGGATGTAACAAAGTACGTTCCACGTCCGCCGCTATGGTTGAGGGTGGCGCTGGTGAACACTCTCAAGGTTCGTATACAGACAACATAAATACCCAAGCAAGTAGTAGGGGGGATAGCGGCCGATGTAGCTCAGTTGAAAGAGCAGCGGACGCGATATTCGGAGGGCGTGGGTTCGGTTCCCACCATCGGCACGTTGTTTTTTCTTCTACTTTGTATTTAATTATCTTTCCCTTAACAGATTACATTACTAATTTCTGTGATTATCCAAGTAAACATTAAAAAAATACATAAAGTACAAACACCAACGCTTTCCTTGGCCTCGCCGACTGTTGGCTTCTTTCCTTAAAACATAAGCAGTAAGTGATAACGCTCTTAAGGGATTATAGCTTATATCAGTTAAGCCCGCTTAAGCATGCGAAAGCTGTGCTATGCTAGCTTATGCTGTGTTTCGAAGCCAGGTTAGACTGTATAGCTGACCTATTTTGCACAGCGGAAGCTCGATTAAGCATGGTCATGCACAGTGTGCTGTAGTGCAACTGCCCCGTGGCTGTCTGCGAATGTCAAGTAAACGCTGCCGAAGCACTGGTTCTGGCGCGCCACTCCGCAAT
The DNA here is from genome assembly GCA_023969395.1 of Amblyomma maculatum. Classification (NCBI taxonomy): domain Eukaryota; kingdom Metazoa; phylum Arthropoda; class Arachnida; order Ixodida; family Ixodidae; genus Amblyomma; species Amblyomma maculatum. Next base: position 42,178 of record JAJIZL010029610.1, read on the forward strand.
GGCTGGCCGGAAACCTCAAGAACACCGCAGCCGAGGCTATGTGACGGGAATGTGTCCAGGGCAATTTGAAGGGGAGGTCCCAGGAGGGAAGGTATATGGTGAGTCGTGGTAGAGGAGAGAGAAAAAAAAAGAGGACTGGAAACTTGTACGGCGGTATGGGAGGTAATGCTTTATATTAGGGATTCATTTTTTAGAATCAACTTTGTCAGGTGTATGAACAAGAAGCAGCAGGAAATGTGCAAAGTACGAGAAGGCATGAAATATCACCAGAAGAAGCGAGTAGTGTTCGATCTGCGCGCTGCAAAGGGTGTGAAGATGAAGCGCAGCACTGCATCCCCGCCCTGCACCCGCGGTCAAATTGCGGCGCCGATGACTTGGTGTGACGAGATGGGTAGAACTTTAAACACTATTCTCTCGTAACACTGTGACGGTAATGTGTAGAAACCAATACCTACCTGTTCTGTCTACGGGATCTTCATTTTGCTTGGCATAGTTCAGGCTGCCTATGAGAAAAAAAAGTAAGTGTGATACGTAGGCTGTACCGTTAAGCGTATAACGCGTAGCGTTTCATACACACGCAAGACATTTTTTCCTTTTTTATTTTTTATATTTTCTCTGATAGCTTGTCGAGCGATGTCGTCATTGGTAAGCTCGTATACATGGGCCCTATTCTCGACAATTCGCCATTTTGTTCAAATTGTGAAGTACCCGTGACGTGTGCAGTAGGGCGGTGCCAGGTTACGTAAGCACGCAATCGGGTTACGCATACTGAAGAAAAATAGAAATAAAGTGACAGAAAAAGGCGCGCTGTCGTCTGCTGCTATATCTTGGCGCCAAGTATGAAAAACGACGGTGCTCCTGCAGGAACCGATACTCTGCGGTGCATTCCGTGATTCGGAAACTTCTGTTTGCAGTGAGGCGAGTGAAGTATGTGGTGGCGTTGCGGTTTTAGTGTGTCATGACATACTTGCGGTCGAACATTGGGCATCAGCTATGCATGAAAAAGCTGCGCGGGTTTCAGCTGAAGAGCAAGAACGGCAATGGAATATTTGCACTGGGTTGGTGCAAAATGGGAGCGGAAAGTAGCATTGCTGTTCATAGGCGCCGATGGCCTCTCACGTTCACTTATCAGCGGCTGTTAAATGCAGGAACTAAAACATTTATTAGCTTGGCCGTAAACAGAAGTTATCGATAGATTTCCAAAGTAGCTCCAGCACTGACGAAGAGGCGCTGGCGCAGCCCGTAATGTCTATCTCTGAAGACAACGCTCGCAGTCTCAAAGTATCAGTTACTGTTAGGTACTGGGTGTGCTACCTACCTTCTTTTAAAAGCCGCGTTATGACCACGTAGCGGCCGTCAGGTCACCAAGTCTTCTTAAGTTTCTAACATATTGTAATGTCTTGAGTTGTGTAGAGCACGGAAAGTAGCGCAGAGAGAGAGACAGTGAGTCTTCCACACACGCATACACACGCACAAAGTGGAAGGCATACGCTTAGCAGCAAGTAAAAAGCCCCAGGGAGGGGATAAGATGGTCACAGAGGTGTCCCTCCCGTAACCGGTGAAACGCAAAATTCAAGAAATTGACAGTATTCACGTAAATGGCAAATTTAAAACGGTTAGATGTCAAGATGAATACAAATTATGAACCATATCAACATCCAAACTCAAGCGATCATCGGGGCAATTCAGACACAGACCGAAGAATGCCAAAGGTTAAGACATGAGGTGACCGCTATAAACGGATGACAGCAGAATATGGAGCAGTTCGTCTCGCAACTGCAAAATGGCCAGATGCGAAACTGAAAATTGAATCTGGCAGTGGAACTCTCGCGGCCTATTCTGCAACAGTATCTTCCGCTATGAGATCAGACTTCATTGGCGATTGCTCTCCAGGAAACTGGTGGTCCTGCAAACCTGTCAGGCTGTCAGGCATTTCATAGTGGCAGGTGGAGAAATCCTTGGTCACAACGCTCCTGAAAAGAACTATCACGGCATTTGAATACGATATAGAGAGGAGAGAAATCGAGAAGATGTTTGTCGAAATTTAATCGCAAAACAAAAGGACCTTATTTTATTCGGGCTAAATATATGAAGCTCCCCAAGCCAAAGGAAGGTGAGGTTCAGGGATCTTTTTCTCAAGGCCATCAAACGTTCAAGCTACCAGTCAGCGTTCATATTGGGGGACTTTAATGCCTATTATCAGAAATGACGATGTCTGCACTAATGCTCAAAAGGCCCACAGATGTGAGTGGATATGCATGACCTAGACATCACCCGCACACGTACACCGAAAGCCCAACGAGTGTGGGTAATGCCGTAAATACATATTTCCAGATTTACATTCTCGAAAAACGTAAAAGGTCTAGAATGGCATAATTCAGATAAATATTTTCGCAGTGACCACTATATAATTGTTTCTGCAGAGAAAATGGCCTTAAAATGCGCATGGCTCGCGAGCCGGGTGTCATTGAGTTGGATCAGTTTAGAGATATAAGGAGGGCTCAGGAACTAGAGCCCATCCGAAACAACAAGCAATGGTCGAAATCGTTCAAATCGCACGGTAAAAAGGCGACAAAAATGCTCGGAAATTACGCCCATAAATTGCGGAGAGCCACCTTCTGCATTTGTGCGAAGCTATGTAAAGCATGAAACTCCGTCTCAAATGGCATAATTGGAACCCTAAGCTTAGAAGGAGGATTGCGAGGCATAATAACAAAACCGAAGATTATAATTTCAAATTATGCGGCCAAACCGGGGACAAGTTTGACGAATGGAGCGGAGTTTAAAATTCGCGAAGACGTGAAGATTCCTCCGGCACTTTTCAGACCCCGAAAACTCGAATTCGCAATCTAGTACAAACTTGGTAAAAGCTAGGCATGCGTTTGAAGAGAACGATGGTGATTTCTTGAAGAAATTTATTGGGACGTACGTGGGGGAAACTTGAACTCCACGTCATGACTAAGGTGGAGCGCCTAACGGTGCGCTGGACGCACCCATCGCAGGAGCGGAAGTAAGGGCAAAGATTGCAAGACTTGAAAAGAAGTTGGCTTCAGGCCCTAGCGGGGTAACGAACAAAATGCACAGAAACCTACACGACGACTCCATTAGGCTTATAATAGTGTGCATGCAGGAATATTGAGAAAAACGCAAACTCCAAGGGGAAGAGAGCAAAAATTATTTTATTACCGAAGCCAGAGAAGCCTCCTCAATTGATAAATTTATGACCAATTTCCTTAACTTTATGGGGAAATTGATGGAGTTCGTCATCAGGACAGACTAATGATGTTCATGAAGCAGGGCGATCAGTGGCCTCATGGGACTGTCGGGTTTAGACTTCACTTGTATGCGCAGGACGTAGTGCTCCAAATCAAACCTTACATAATACAATCAAGGTCTAAATTTGCGAAAGAAAGTTTGGGGCTGCACCTAAGGAAGGTTTTTTACAACGTAAAGCATGAGGCGGTACAGAAAGGGCTGAACAAGATTTATGTAGGTACCAGGACATATCGGTATATCAAAGACGTCCTCACGGGCCAGTGCCTGAAGGAATTTCCAAACGCTGGAATCACACGTAATTGCGCAAAGGAGTAAGGGTATGCCCAGTGATTGCTACTGTCTTGTCTACGCTTCGGCGCGGCTATTAATATACTCCTTGAACAATTGGAAAAGCTAGCTTGTCAGTTACTTGAGGTATTTTGCACGCTTCTTATCTCCTACATTTACACCTATCACTTTCTGCGTTGTCCTCAACATAAGTGGAACCCTTTCCGGTAACCTTCATGTTCCAGGAGTACCTGCAGGATGAAACTATTACACACGTTTCTGTTGAGCGATATCGGTCCGCGGCTAATCGCAATGTGCGAGTACCTTGCAAATATGCTCCATCCTAATCTTATTTTCCTAGGTATTACCTTTCGCGGTCCGAATCAGCGGTTACATCATGTCCTAAGTAGACATATTGGCCTACTACTTCCTGGGTTTAGCTACATATTCTAAATTGCACTTTCTTTTCCAGGCTGTACAACATTACCACAGTGTTCTGCATGATATTATTAAGGCCTTCCGTTTGGCATCTATGTCATCATCATCATCAGCCTGACTATACCCACTGCCGGGCGAAGGCCTCTCCCATATTTCTCCACTTAACCCGGTTCTGTGCTAGTTGCATCCACTTGACCCCTGCGAACTTCTTATTCTCATCCGCCCACCTAACTTTCTGCCGCCCCCTGCTACGCTTTCCTTCCATTGGAATCCAGTTTGTTACCCTCTGCGACCATCGGTTATCCTCTCTTCGCACTACATGTCCTGCCCATGTCCATTTCTTCTTCTTAATTTCTACTAGAATGTCGTTAACTTGAGTTATTTCTCTGACCCACTCTGCACGCTTTCTATCTTTTAATGTTACCCCTACCATTTTTCGTTCCATAGCCCTCTGGGTTGTCCTCAACTTAAGTAGAACTCTCTTGGTTAGCCTCCACGTTTCAGCCCCATAGGTGAGTACAGGCAAGATGCAACTGTTGTATACTTTCCTCTTGAGCGATACCGGTAGGCTGCTAGTCATAATCTGCGAGTGCTTGCCAAATGCGCTCCATCCCAATCTTATTCTTGCTGTTATTTCCTTTTCATGGCCCAGATCTGCGGTTACTACATGTCCTAAGTAGACATATTCGCCTTCTACTTCCAGTACTTCGCTGCTTAATGTAAACTGCTGTTCCGTCCCGAGGCTGTTGAACATTACTTTAGTCCTCTGCATATTGATTTTCAAGCCTACCTTTCTACTTTTCATGTCTAGGTCATCAATCATTATTTGCAGTTCATCCCCCGAGTAGCTTAGCAAGGCAATGTCATCATCAAATCGCACATTACTGAGGTATTCTCCATCTACCCTTATCCCTAACAGCTCCGATTCCAAGTCTCTGAGTACTTCCTCTAAGCAAGCTGTGAATAGTACTGGGGAGATTGTGTCTCCTTGCCTAACACCTTTCTTTATGGAAATTTTGTTTCTTTATGCAGACCTATGGTTGCTGTGCAGCCACTATATATATCTTCCAGCACTTTCACGTACGGCTCGTCTACACCCTGATTCCGCAATGCCTGCATCACCGCCGAGGTTTCAACTGAGTCAAATGCTTTTTCGTAATCAATGAATGCTATGTATAAGGGCTGGTTATATTCCGAGCATTTTTCTATCACCTTCTTGATGTTATGGATATGATCGATTGTAGAGTACCGTTTCCGAAACCCTGCTTGATACTTTATTTGATTGCAATCTAAGGTTGTCCTGATTCTATTAGCGATTACCTTAGTAAATACCTTATACGCAACTGACAGTAAGCTTATTGGCCTGTAATTTTTAAGGTCCTTATATTCCCCTTTCTTATGAATGAGGATAATGTTTGGATTCTTCCATGGTTCCGGCACCGTTGATGAGACCAGGCACTGCGTATACAGGGTTGCCAGTTTTTCTAGCACGATATTTCCCCCGTCCTTCAGCAAATCTCTAGTTATCTGATCCTCTCCAGCTGATTTCCCCCTTTTCATAGTTTTTAGTGCTTTCTTGACCTCGTTCTTCGTCACTGATGGAATGTCTGACTGTTTTCCCCTACCGCCAATCTCATTACGGTCCAGACTACTTTGGCTACTGTAGAGATCTGTATAGAACTCCTCGGCTACTTTCGCTATCTTGTCCATATTCGTGATGACGTTACCCGCCTTGTCCCTTATCGCATGCATCTGGTTTTTGCCTCTACCCAATTTTGTTTTTACCCCTTTAAGGCCTCCTCGTTTCTTTACAGCATGCTCGATTTTCTCCATGCTATACTTCCTTATATCTGCCACCTCGTGCTTATTGATTAGCTTTGATATCTCGGCCAATTCGATCTGGTCTGTTGGATTGGAAGCTTTCATTCTCTGGCGTTTCTTAATCAAATCTTTCGTCTTCTTAGACAGCTTACCGGTATCCTCTCTAACTATCCTACCGCCTACATCTACCGCGCACTCAGTAATGATATCTCTTTATTTATTGTTCCTTGCTTCTATGGTAATGTCACCATCCTCGGTTAGAGTAGAATACGTATTCGGTAACGAGATCCTGAACTCTTCTGCCCTCTCCCTCACCGCTAATTCGTTGATGGGTTTCTTTCTTTCTAATTTGTTGCTTTCTTTCTTCAGATTTTGGCTAATTTGGGACCTCACCATCCTGTAGTCACTGGATCGCACTTTCCCGATTACCTACACATCTTGCATAATAGCGGGGGTTGGACACATTATAAAGTCGACTTCATTTTAGTCTCCCCGTTAGGACTTTTCCATGTCCATTTCCGTTTCTTCCGTTTGCTGAAGAAGGTATTCATGATTCGTAAGTTATTGCGCTCTGCAATCTCAGATAGTAACTCCCCCCTGCTATTCATAGAGCCAATGCCATAGTCGCCTGCTGCCTTGTCTCCTGCCTGTTTTTTCCCTACTTTGGCATTGAAGTCGCCCATTAGTACAGTATACTGCGTCTTTACTTTCCGCATTACCGATTGTACATCTTCCTAAAAGCTTTCAACTGCCTGGTTATCATAACTACATGTAGGTGCATAGGCCCGTACAACCTTCAGTTTATACCGCTTATTAGCCTTAATACGATGTCTGCCACCGTCTCTATAATACTATAGAATTCATCTACAGGGTCTTGAATATTTGGGGGCTGGGATTTAAAAAAATCCTAGGCAAAATCTACTGCCCCATTTGAGCTGATATAACGTTCACAAGCAGGATATAACGTTCACGGATCAAGCAGGGTTTCGGGAACGGTACTCTACTATCGATCATATCCATACCATCAATCAGGTGATAGAAAAATGCTCGGAATATAACCAGCCCTTATACATAGCATTCATTGATTACGAAAAAGCATTTGACTCAGTTGAAACCTCGGCTGTGATGCAGGCATTGCGGAATCAGGGTGTAGACGAGCCGTACGTGAAAGTGCTGGAAGATATATATAGTGGCTGCACAGCAACCATAGTTCTGCATAAAGCAAGTAACAAAATTCTCATAAAGAAAGGTGTTAGGCAAGGAGACACAATCTCCCCAGTACTATTCACAGCTTGTTTAGAAGAAGTATTCAGAGACTTGGAATGGGAGCAGTTACGGATGAGGGTAGATGGAGAATACCTCAGTAATCTGCGATTTGCCGATGACATTGCCTTGCTAAGCAATTCGGGGGATGAACTGCAAATAATGATTGATGACCTAGACAGGAAAAGTAGAAAGGTAGGCTTGAAAATCAATATGCAGAAGACTAAGGTAATGTTCAACAGCCTCGGGAAGGAACAGCAGTTTACATTAGGTAGCGAAATACTGGAAATAGTAGGCGAATATGTCTACTTAGGACAGGTAGTAACCGCAGATCCGGACCATGAAAAGGAAATAACAAGAAGAATAAGATTGGGATGGAGCGCATTTGGCAAGTACTCGCAGATTATGACTAGCAGCTTACCGGTATCGCTCAAGAGGAAAGTATACAACAGTTGCATCTTGCCTGTACTCACCTATGGGGCTGAAACATAGAGGCTAACCAAGAGAGTTCTACTTAACTTGAGGACAACCTAGAGGGCTATGGAACGAAAAATGGTAGGGGTAACATTAAGAGATAGAAAGCGTGCAGAGTGGGTCAGAGAAATAACTCAAGTTACCGTCATTCTAGTAGAAATTAAGAAGAAGAAATGGACATGGGCAGGACATGTAGTGCGAAGAGAGGATAACCGATGGTCGCTGAGGGTAACAAACTGGATTCCAAGGGAAGGAAAGCAGAGCAGGGGGCGGCAGAAAGTTAGGTGGGCGGATGAAATTAAGAAGTTCGCAGGGGTGAAGTGGATGCAGCTAGCACAGAACCTGGTTATGTGGAGAAATATGGGAGAGGCCTTCGCCCTGCAGTGGGTATAATCAGGCTGATGATGATGATGATGAACGTTCACAAAGTAGCAAAATATCGCCTACGTTATCTGATAAGTGATTCAACATCGGTACTTGCCTAGATTTTTCGAAATCGAGAAAAACTGCTCTCGGCGGCATGCACAATTTTCGCAGAAGAGAGTCGAAAAGCTATTTTGACATGATGCGTCATCTGTCGGGCAGCGAGGCAAGCGCGCCAACGGCCGGGATGGAGCTTGTCTCACTGCTCGACAGATGACGTATCATGTCAAAATAGCTTTTCGACTCTCTTCTGCGAAAATTGTGCACGCCGCGGAGAGCAGTTTTTCCTCGATTTCGGAAAATCTAGGCAAGTACCAATGTTGAATCACTTATCAGATAACGTAGACGATGTTTTGCTACTTTGTGAACGTTATTTCAGCTGGAATGGGGTAGTAGATTTTGCATAGGAATTTTTTAAATCCTACTCCTACCTACTCCTAGTCATCGCCTGTCTTGTAAATCTCGATAACACAGTACATGCCCATCCTTCAGTACAGTATATGCCTCATTTGGCCTCCTAACCTCACTAAGCCCTATGATATACCATTTCATACCCTCTAGTTCCTCTAACAGCACTGCTAAACTAGCTTCACTAGCTAGGGTTCTAGCATTAAACGTTGCCAGGGTCAATTTCCAATGGCGGCCTGTCCAGCGGAGCCAGAGATTCTTAGCACCCCCTGCTGCGCTGCAGGTCTGACCGCCGTCGTGGTCAGTTGTTCCGCAGCCGCTGGTGACTGAAGGCCGGGGTTTTCTATGTATAGATCATTATTTTTAGTTGCAGTTGGTCAGCTGAATTACATATCAAGGCAGTGTCATCACCAAATCGCAGATTACTACAATATTCTCCATCTAGCTGGATGTATAACTGCTTCCATTCCATGTGAGGTGGCGTGAACGAGTGCGTGGCGTGAACAAGTTAAGGGTGTCGGCACCTCCATCTGGTTTTGTGACTGACATCAGCTATAGAGGCCACGCTCAGCCAATGGGGACGGCCCCGCGCTTTTTTATGCTGCGCGCGCCACAACGGTAGCAATACGCTTCCTGCTTGCAATGTTGTTTCGGTTGGCGAGTGCATATATTTGGATATCTTGTATGGTTTGATTTTGTTTCTGGCCTGTTTGTCCCTTCAACCATAGAATATGAAGCTTCATGCTGCAGAACGAGATTGCGCCAGCGCTGCCATTGCTGTTGTAGCGGCGGATACTGCCCACGTTACAACAAGACAAAAATTAGCTAGCGCATGCGTTCTACTGTCAAGCATGTTTTTTTGCGCGAGTGAAAACAAGTTTATTTAGTAACAGCTTACAAGAACCTAAATGTCAATATTTTCTGCATGTCAATCGTGTACTTACTCTCTGGAAGGTATGCTTCACAGAAGCAGTGATGTGGAGGATTTCGACCGCAAAACACGCTCTCAACACCCCTGCGACGACATTCCTGGAAACACCTGTTTTCATCATCTGGGCAGCCATGCGACTCTGGAAGAATACAATTTTTCACAAATATTAAACTCACGATCTCGTACGACGCTACCACAAGCAAGATACAAAAAGACAGCATCGAAACATAACAGATTTTATCGTAATTAGAATAGTTTGTAAGAGTGTCAAAAGATAAATATGCGACGGCTATGTAGAACACAGGAAAACAAGAAATATTTTTCTCTGGTCAGTGGAAAGAAACGTTGGTCTCGTGTGAATTCCTGTGCCCAGTTTCATAATTACGTTGCTTGATGTAATGAAACGCTGTTGATACTTATAAGCCTGAGGAGGACAGCAGCCTACAACAACTCGTTACAGTACGATGAGTTTGGGAGCTTACTTGAAATGTTTTTAACGTTCGCGGAAAAAACGACGCACGCGTTGCGAACTTCAAAGCAGTAACACAAAATGAAACCGCATTAAGAACCTTTAGTGAAATATATACGATTATCTTCAATTAGATGTATTTCTGACAGTAACTAAATACAAGTCCCCATCCACAAGCCGAGTAAAATGCGAGTTTTTTTAAAAGTTAAGCTCTCACGAATAAAACCATATATAGAATAACATATTGCCTGTGTACATATTTTTAATTGCATATGTCACAGGTTTTGTAGTGTCTTCTGATAGCTTCATGCTCACGAAGAAGCAAATTTTGTGCTTCGAGGGCTATGTTTAGGATTAGAACAACAGGAATTGTTCTAACTGTCAATTAATGCAACCTGAAAAACCACCACCATTTGGTCCAGGAGATTTTTATTAGTTTATTGTGCTGCTTCTCTAACCACCACACAGATTAAGACCTGTAACACTAGCACGATATGACACCGATTCTGTCGGCGAACAGCACGTCTTCGTGATGTCGGCGTCTGTCAAACTGCGCCGACGGGAGGAGTTAGACGAGAGTTGACATTGACGCCACGTCGCTCGCAGCGCGGCTGTCAGTGAACCATCCCCAAACTCCTATATCACATTAGCGAGACAACGTGCCAAACCTCCAGCCGACTATGTCCTCTCACTCTTTTGTTACTGTTATTTGCTTTTATTATTTTGTTTGCCTTGCAATATTCTCGTTCTCAGTACCTCTTTTTTATTGTATATGGCTTAATCCCGTTATTATCAAAAAGGATTTTCAGGGATTCTATATTTTTATTTCTGCTTCATAACTTCATCCATACCAAAAGTAGCGCCTCAATATTCGCATGGGCCGACACTGAATACTGTCCAATACTAAAACGGCAGTGATGCCTGGCTCAGAAAAGCTGTGTTGAAATCTTAAAAGCAGCCTGCGCAAATAAGAGGCTGTAGTTGTTAACCAAATAAAAACAGATAGGTGAAAAAAGTTCTTCTATGGGGGGGATCAGCTTAAGATGGAACCCGAGCACGCACTCAGACTGAGGTCTGGGATAGTATCTATAAAGACTGCATTTAATGAGTTCTTTTTAGCTTAAAATGGCGACCACGCATCCTTGCTCGCGTGCTCCTGCTTTCTTTTCGCTGGTCTTCCTCGCCGCTGGTGCGGTAAGAAGGGCGGTGCTAAAGCTTTAACACACTCCCTCGGCGAAATGTCCGGTGGTAATATCTAAGGGCATAAGCTTCGTATTGATCGCATAGTGACAACTCTGGCGCCGAACATGACTTGCAGGAGCCTTGGTTTGGCAAAGTTTGTACTTTTTTCGTGCTTCCCACGAACCTTCGAGTTGCTGAAGCTGTAGATTGCGCCATCAAGCCCAAAATGAAGCAAGGAAGCACGAATGGTATCAAGGATATTGATGACATGTTTCTGGCGCTGAGTATTCCTAATGAAGCAGTCGTGATAAGAAGGGTTTCGTTGCTCTCCTGATACATGTATCTAGTACCAGGGGGCTCAAACGCCCTCTCGTGCTCATGGTCCGGCTTCCCTGGCTCGCCATTTAGTACAACTGGCTGCTAGATTGCTGCCGCGTGAGAAAAGCTTGAAATAGCGGCTTACTAGCCATCCGCATGTAGTAGCTAACGAGTTCTATCATCTAAGCTCCCAGCTCCAACTCTGTGCGACGCCTTCCCTGCGGAGATTCACCAAGATATGTTCAAATTCGGCGGACAACATCATGCCTTCAGTTATAAGGTGATTCTTCAGGCCTCTCGTGCTAGCTGAGGCCAAGGCGCGTGATATTATTTGTTGTTCGTTCCAGAATGTGGTTCTTTCAATGCTCTTCTGGTTTCTAACAGAAGCAAAGAACCACATGGTATAAGACTAGATGTTCTCAATCGAGTGTAGGTAGGCAAGTTATCTGGCCTGGACAATATCTTGAGGGGGGGGGGGGGGGGGGGGTGCCCCAAGGAAATAATAGAGTGCTGCTCGGAGAGAAAAGGCGTCACAAAAATAATAAAGCGATAGCGGAAGTAGTCGCAGATAATGAGTCTGTCGGCCTCCTCTATGATTACGGAAAGCCGTTGAAGCATCTCAGAGGATCTGACAATTAGCTGAGACATGCGAAAGTCTCTGATGACGCAGGAGAGCGACACAGCACTCGTCCCACTTCCAGAAAGAGCAGTATTAGTCCCAGGTATTATTAACAAGAGGTATGGCCCTTGTTTGCTGTTTGTGAGCCCACAAGAGGCCCGCGGAGGATTTCTCAAGCTTGTGCTCGAAGCCATGTGTTGGTTATCAGAAAGCTCGACTGCCTGTTTCCATGTTAGCGCGACTTCATATCTTCCATCACGAAATCTTACACAGTCTTCGAACCGTTGCATCATCATCATTAACTACCAAACTATACCCACTGCAGGGAAAAAAGGCCTCTCCCCTTCTCATCTTGTTAGCCGGGTCCTGTGCTAGATGCATCAACTTCATCCCTGCGAATTTCTTAATCTTATCCACCCTCCTGATTTTACCTTCCCTTGGAATCAAATTAGTTACTCTTAAATACCATCGGCTATCCTCTCTTCGAACTACATGTCCTGCTCATGCACATTTTTTCTCCTTCGTTTTGATTAGGATATCAGTAACTTGAGTTATTTCTGTGACCCACTCTGCGCCCTTCTATATCTACATTGTCCTCTGCGTTTTCCTCAACTTAAGCAGAACCTTTTTCATTAACCTCAGCACCTGCACCATGCAACTGTTATACACTTTCCTATTGAGTGATACGGGTAAGCTGCTAGTCATAATGTTTGAGTACATTCCCAATCCAATCCAACCCAATCTTATTCTTCTAGTTATTTCCCTTTACTGCTCCAGATCTGCAGTCACTACCTCTCCTAAGTAGACATATTCGCCCGCCACTTCCAATGCTTCGCTATTTAACTGAAACTACTGTTTCTGTCCCAGGATGTTGAGCATTAAGTGCCTTAGTCTTCTGAATATTTTTCTTTAAACTTACCGTTCTGCTTCTACTGTCTCATAAATTATCATTAGTTGCTGTTGGTTCCATGACATACTTAAAAGGGAATGTCATCAGCGAATCACGAATTACAGAGATGTTCTCCATCAACCCTGATGCCTGACTGCTCCTATTCCTTACCCTAACCAAACATAGGCTGTCCTCTGCGCACTACACGCCCTGTACGTGCCCCTTTCTTCGTGATATCCACTGGAACGTAATCAATTCGAGTAATTTCTCTGCTCATCTGCAAGCTGCCTACCTCTTACTGTAACAGTTACTTTTTTTTTTATAGCCCTCTGTGTTTTCCTCAACGTAAGTTGAACCCTTTCCTTAGGCTTCGCCTTTTAGCCCCATAGGTGAGTACAGGTAAGATGCAACTGTTCCTCTGGAGCAATACCGGCAAGCTGCTAGTAACCAAGTGCGCATCATCCGAATTTTATTACCCTAGTTATTTCTCTTTTATGGTTTAGATCTGCGGTCATTACTTGTCCTAAGTAGACATATTCCCTTAGCACTTGCAGCGCTTCGTTGCCTACTGTGCACTGGTGTTCGTTCACGAGGCTGTTGAACGTTACCTTAGTCTTCTGCATATTGATTTCCAAGCCCATCTTTCTGCTATTCCTGTCTACGTCATCATCCATTCCCTACAACTCATCCCCTGAGTGACTTAGCAAGACAATGTCCTCAGCGAATCGCAGATCTACCCTTATCCCTAACTGCTCCCATTCTAAGTATCTCAATACTTCCTCGAAACAAGCTGTGAGTAGTACTACAGCGATAGTGTCTCCTTGCCTAGCACCTTCCTTAATGAAAATTTTGTGACCTTCTTTTTGCTGAAATATGGTTGCTGTTTAGCCGCAATAGATATATTCCAGGTTTTTTACATATACGGCTTGTCTACACCCTGATTTTGAAATGCCGATATGACTGCCGAGGTTCCTAGAGAGTCAAATGTTTTTTTCGTAATCAATGAATTATATGTTAAGGGCATGTTATATTCCGAGCATAATTCTGTTCCTTGGTTGATCGTATGGATATGATAGATAGTAGAGTACCGCTTCCAAACACCTGCTTGATTCTTTGCTTGATTCGAGTCTAAGATTGTGTTGATTCTATTAGCGATTACCTTAGTAAATACCTTATACCTAACAGAGAGTAAGCTGATTGGTCCGTAATTTCTTAGCGTCCCCTTTGTTATTTGCTTTTTAATGAATCCTAAATCCACTTTTTGAAACTTATGGCACTGATATGACAGCTAGTTTTATTAGCGCCCCTCTTATGCACGGTTTCTACACATGTCCTCTTTGGGCGACATATTGTGCGAGAATAATCATAAGAAATCTTCCCTTTTAACTTACCTGGCTCAGTCTACATTAAGAATGTATTATTTATAGTGAAATCTGTTATTCGATGAAAGTACGTAATAAACTCGCTAAGAGACTGCATTGAATGATAGAGGGACAGTTAAAACTAGAAAATAATATGGCACTACGGACGACAAAGGCAGTACACAAAACATATTATCATAAAACAATCGGAGAAACAACAAGACTTGTTGCGGTAGTTGGCCAGTAAGAGGACATTACTAAGAATAGTTTATTTAGAGGCTGGAGACAAATTAAGAAAAGAAAGCATTGGCATTGTTAAAGGTCTCAATTATGATATACAGCACAGAGACTGTGCCATATTATTCCACTAAGGGACTTGAAGAGTCACATCAAAGACTTGGAGTCACATCAAATACTACCGGTAAGGTAATGATAGGCCGCTGTTAGCGTTACCACCTGCGAATTGTCAATAGGAAAAGTAAATGTGAACGAAAGGTTACATGGCTGGTTCGTAGCAGTCAAAAAGTACTGATTATTCAAAAATCTCAATGAATATATAGCACACGCGCATAAATCTTTCAAAACAACTTGAGGAGCGCATTATGGGAAATGTATAAAAAGAAGCTACAAAATATCTGCATTACTGTGCATATAGGTCCTGATAAAAAGGCGAAGTGTAGAAAGTACGAGTACAGAACTCGAACTTGATAACACAACCTGACGAACACTACGTCTATCTTTGCCCTTTGTAACATTTGTACGACCCAAAGTACAGCATGCATGTGTTATTTGGAACAATTGGAAGATAATCTTTCTAACACACTAGATGCAATAACAAAGCGCTCCGCTAAATTCATTGTCAAATGGATTCTTGATATGAAAGTGTCACCAATCTAAAAATGCAATGCTCATCCTTCGAATTTGACTACCCAGCTTAGCACCGCAAGACTATGCCTATATCGCAATGCTTATTATGATCCGCGTGAGTCGGTTATCGTCCTGGCCTATCGCGCCTCCTACATCACGAATAACGAAAAGGCCGCCTAGCTTCAGCCAGGCAGCACACCTGCATTCCTTTTTTGTGCGCACAACGAGAGACTGGAATGGGTAGCCGGCCGAAGTTGTGCTTCATACTGACTCATTGCTACTCAAGTGATCAATCTAAACGGTGTCATGCTTCGAACTCACTCCCTCTTTATACATTCAATGAGGCCTTTGAGCTAATAGTAAATGAAAAGAGTAAACATAGCTCTAGTGACGATGGGTGTTGAAAAGCAATTGGTAAGGGTCTTATGAAAAAGTGGGACAATAATCTGCTAGTTCCCATGAGAGCTATAATGAAAGATTTAAACGAAGCAAACCGCTGTAGTGGATAGGGATTTCGCGAAGCTCGTTGAATGAATAAACAATCCACGTGATGAAAGAACAAAGGGTAATTTCAGAAAACACTGAGAAGAAAAGAAAGTGGAGGTGCCTTTAAACGGAACTTACCAAAAATAGGAACCTTTTCAACTAAAGTCAATGAAATTGTAGGTCCCCGCACCAAGAAACAATAACAATCATTCAACTTATAGGCAAATGAATGATTTTCCGCGACGCAAATAAACACAGGTAATAAAATTTATCGAACAACGTGAGCTCTGAAACGTAAAAAAAAACGATGTAGCAAATAATTCAAGTCGAGGGAAAATATTTAGCTACAGAAAACCATGTGAACTCTAATGCATGCATTCGGTCAGCTATATCAGTCGTTTTGAGATGTATAGGAAAATTCTAATAAATGGTGATGCCACAGGCAGCGTCAATAAACGGCACGAATCAATGTAAGTATGCACATATTGAAATTTCCAAGAAAGCAGTTTAGAGGGAGCGGACGCTGAGAACTACCTGCCATCGGTTATAGCAGTATAATTCTGTTATAATTAACAGTTTCGGTTACAATGAATATTGACGATAATCTTCGTAAATGAGGTAGCAATGAAGAAGGGCCGAATAGAAAGCAGCTTAGAACTGACCAGCCTAGACTGGATAAAAAAACGCTAATTCTTTATATCTAAGTGGCCATCCGTATGGATTGCTGATATTACACATTGGTAGGCTGATGAAGGTGATCTAAAAGCATAAAAAGTTTGCTTAAGCATTTGAAATGTTCACCAGAAATAATCGAATTTAGGACGCCTGGCGACAATCTGAAATATATGATCTGTAACGGAAAATGAGACAGATTGCAGCAGAACATCCATCGGACATATATAATTCAAAAGTTAGCAATGCATGTGGTTAAACTAAGAATAAGATCGCTGGTAGCCACTAATAGGTTACTTAGAAGACCACTGACAGCTTTTTAATAATGTGCAATCATATGATAGTCAGTACTTGAAATCGAGTGTTAATTTATTGCGGGTGAAGAAATCAGATACTTATATTTAGCTTTCTTGGATAAAGATTGGGCATACATCATCGTAAACAGGAAACTACAGTGGATATATTCACACTAAACCAATCCAATCTATAAGTCAATATACAGTTGACTGTCTTTATTAAACATACTGAGGTAATAAGGTCGAAAAAGAACAGAAGTAACAGTTACAACTGCTGAGGTGTGCAGATGATTATGACAAGGTTTTTTCAACTCTACTGCTAATAATTCTTCATATGATACATATGAAAAATAGGCTAGAAGAAAGCGCTGTGAATAGTTTAGGCGTGTCTGGTTTATCTGTGGTGCGGTTTAGGCGGAAATATTGTTGAGCAGAGGCTCACCGGACCGATGTGATAAATTTAGCAGATAAACAGGGGGATCTTACAAACTATGGTTAATTTATGCTCTTTAATAGAATTTAACGCAAATTATTTGCTTTTAATGAGTTGTATCATTTAAACCAATGAGGCGATTAAAGAACAATGCCATGAAACATGCACAAATATTAGCTAATGAGCATTACAGTTTGGTGCGGATAGCGACATGCAATATTGTAACAAATGATATTGCATGTCGCTATCCGCACCAAATATTGTAACAAATGAGGAAGTGGAGGTTTCCGAACGTCTGAAGCTAGCGCTCTTCCACTTTTCTGGATTTTATATCGCTGTGAACTATTTGTGATCTCGACATCCTTCGGGATGGCGGGCGCACGACCCTTGCGCCCACCCGCCACCATCGAACAGGCTACAGCGTACTCGACGGGTCACCTTGACGTCGCGGACGTGGAGCTTCCAGACTCGGCAGATGACTCCACCGTGACTGAGATGGATTCCGACAACGGCTACACGCCTGTACAGTCGCGCCGCCTGAAAAGGAAGCTGCGCCGAACATCAGTAATGAGTGAGACACCAAAGAAGAATGCTGAAAAGCAAGGGATCTTTTCCGTGGCCTTCGTACCAACAACGGCAACGGCGAATCTGAATGTGATAAACAGACAGCACCTGACGCAGTTTTTCGACCAGCTGGTTCCCGGTGAAGTTGACGAGGTCAGAATTAATCCCTGGAAGAATGTCCTGACCGTGGATGTCAAATCCCAGGCTACAGTGGACAAGCTGAAAGGAATTGGTGCGCTAGGCAACATGCCGGTCCGTTCCTTTCTTGCACATGGGAAAAAGACTACTGCAGGTGTAATCAGCGACGTTGACCCCGAGATAAGTGAAAGCGATCTCTGCACGCTGATCAAATCTACGGCGCGCATTGTGGATGTTCATCGATTCGGCCGCTCAAAGTGCATTAAATTAGTCTTTGAAACTGAATCCCTCCCATCACACGTTAAAGTGGGCTATGTGAGACACCCAGTTCGGATGTATGTTCCAAGACCTGTTCAGTGCCACAAATGCCACAAGATCGGACATGTGAGCGCCGTTTGTCGAAACGAGGTCTCCTGCCGTCGATGCGGCGGTACGCATCCTCATGAAGCATGCGAGACGGAGACTGTCAAGTGTGCGAACTGCTCGGGTGCCCATGAATCGACGGCTAAGGACTGCCCTAAAATTCGGGATGAAAAACGTATACTAAAAAAGATGGTGAGAGATAACTCGACTCATCAAGAAGCGGCCGCGTCTATTCGTCGTCGCAAGCACCGTTCCCGACGCCGACACAAGGAATCGGAAGGCAAGCCTAGCCTGGATAAGTCAACTTCAGAGTTAACGTCAGCTCAGGTGCCACAACAGATTGAGTCTAATCCCGCTAAGAGTACTCTTGCTGTAATGTCGCAGACAGTGTCACAGGCCAAGGATCCGACAGAGGCTGTTGTATTACCTACCGCCTCTGATGCTGAGTGGCCAGCTCTACCATCAAAGGCCAACGCCAGGCATAATCCCAGTTTGGTTGCCACACGTACTGAAAATTCCGACAACCCCGACAGCCAGCAGGTAAAAGAAATGCTGAAACAGCTGGTTCGTTCAATGCGGGTGCTGCTCTCCAGCATCAACACACAAACAGCAAAGTTTGCTGTTCAGTTTTTGGACGCATTTGAGCCGCTCTTGGCGGCATTGCAATAATTCACAATGGCGCAACAAACTAACCCCACCTCTGTGACGATGCACTTGCGCCGCAGTGTTGTGATGCAATGGAATGCTCGAGGCCTGCGTGGTCGGCTGAGTGACTTCCGACAGCGGGTACAGAAGTACCGCTTTCCTGTGATTGTGATCTGTGAGCCCAACATGCCGGCTGCTTTCCGCCTTTCTGGATATGTTCTGCTATGGTCTAGAGAAGCTAACGAAACAAGCAAAGTGCTGGTATGTGTACGCCAAGACATTGCGCACGTCCGCCATGCTCTGCAGCCCCACAACACGAACCACTACATTTGTTTGACGTTAATCCTGAAAGGACGAGTATGTTCTGTAATTGGCGCTTATATTCCACCGAGAAATGGCTTGGACAAATCATATCTATTTTCAATAATCCAGTGTTGTGCAGCTCCTCGTATTATTGTGGGGGACTTTAATGCTCACCACCCTCAGTGGGGTAGTGCAATAATGAGCAATAGAGGAAGAGACCTGGCAGACTTTATGCATACGCAAGATCTCGTCAATATAAACGACGGCTCACCGACGTTTCTACGCGGAACAACCTACAGCAGCTGCTTGGATGTGGCGTTTGTTTCCAGAAACCTCCATCCCTCCGTTTCTTGGTGTAGTGATGTGGAAACACATGGCAGTGATCACATACCAACGTACATATGCATCAAGTGGTTTGCACCTGCCACTTCACCTCGTGTGCAATACACAGACCCGCCTTTAGGGCAGCGGTGGAGACTTCCAGCGTGGACCTCCAGTCACCATCTCAAATAGAAGGACTCATTACTTCCTCTCTCAGTGAGAACACTCGCTATGTTAGTGTGCCGGTGTCAGTGTCCAGCATCGACGTGGAATTCGAGCGGCTTCGCGCGATCCGTCGGCGGGCTGAAAGGAAGTACAGAAGAACGAAATCCGCGCAAGATCTCGCACTTTCTCGCCGAGCTAGACGACAAGTTTTGCGTCACCTGGAGAGGTTAGGACGACAACGTTGGAGACAGTTCTGCTCATCACTGGATCCCCGTAAGCCCCTGTCGCGTATCTGGCATGTTGCGAGAAGCTTGCGCACACCTCCGCAAGAAAGGCACCCTTTTCGTGCCCTGGCCCTTTACCAACGCCGCAATGAAGTTGACGTAGCTGAAGATTTTTGTAAAATGGTTGTGGGCACAAACCAGGCACAGTTACCAATTTCAGAGGTTTTTGCACCACCTTCGCCGAATGATCAATACGACGTGCCCTTTACAATAGCTGAATTAGACGCCGCTCTTGCTTCTTGTCGGCATTCATCTGCACCTGGTCCTGACGGGATTACATATTCAACCTTATCGAACCTAGGCAAGGATGGTAGAACTGCACTACTTAATTACTTCAATGATATATGGGCTTCTAGTACTGTTCCTGAACACTGGAAAATTAGCCGCCTGGTTGCTCTTTTGAAGCCTGGAAAGCCTCCTCTCGAACTTACCTCATACCGGCCAGTTGCCCTAGCAAGCTGTGTTGGAAAAGTTATGGAGCGCATGGTGCTGGCAAGACTTGAGTGGTATCTAGAGAGTAATGATCTTTATCCGAATATGATGACTGGATTTCGCCGCGGACGCTCTTCCATTGACAGCGTCATCGACCTTGTGGCGACAGTAGAACACGAAAAGCGTCACCGTCGACTAGTAGCTGCTGCATTTTTAGATATAAAGGGAGCTTACGACAACGTCCTCCATGAAGCTATTCTTGATGGACTTGACGACGTGGGAGTTGGTGGCCGACTGTACTTGTGGATTGTAAGCTATCTCAGCGGCCGCTCTGTTTACATGACTACGCCTGAAGGAGATACTACCCACTTTCAGGTCGGTCGTGGAGTTCCACAGGGAGGAGTTCTCAGCCCAACTTTATTTAACGTTGCGCTAATTGGCCTGGTGAGTGAACTGCCAACTAACATCCACATCAGTGCATATGCTGACGACATCTGCATCTGGGCCTCTGGTTCGACGCGCCCACAACTACGTGCGAGACTGCAACGAGCTGTGTCATCAACATCGATGTACTTACGGCGTCAAGGTTTATTTTTAGCGGCAGAAAAGTGTGCAGTGATAGCGTTTACGGGAAAATGTGTCAGCCGCTACCCGATTACCCTTCATGGAGTCGTAATACCATACGTCTCCAGGCACAGATTCCTGGGAGTAATTATTGACCACCGACTATCTTGGTCGAAACATATTGCTATGGTGAAGAAGAGGCTAATTAATTTTTGCCATGTACTTCGTTACATAGCTGGCATCAAATGGGGTCCAACTGAGCGCTCCTTAATACGGCTTTACGAGGCTCTGTTTGTTGGCTACATCCGGTACAGTCTCCCAGTACTTTCTAGTATGAGCATTTCCTGCTTGCGGACTTTAGAGAGCGTGCAAGCGCAGGCACTGAAAATATGTCTTGGACAGCCCAGATGCACCTCTAACAAAGGCACAATTGAAGAGGCACACGCTCGCCCAATGTCCATATACTTGTCACACGAACCACTTCGTGTATATTTACGAGCACTTACAAGACACCGTTTTCACCCACTCAGCAAGATTCTGGATGAGAGGCCGGACTGCAGTTTTACAACTGCACTCCGCTGCCATCAGTCGCAAGTACCGACAGGATATGCCCTCCCATATCGTCCCACCCAACCACCATGGACGATGGATAAACCTTTGGTGCACCTTCGTGTTCCCGGAATACTAAAAAAATCTATGGTACCAATTATAGGACTCAAACAACTTACTCTGGCACACATCTGGTCAGAATATCCCAGTTATATTCACGTATACACCGATGGATCTGTGTCAGCACAGGCATCCGCTGCAGCTGTGGTCATACCAGCTCAGAAAACGACTCTGCATTTCCTTTTGGGACATAACTCTACATCAACCGCTGCCGAACTTGTAGCCATTCGGGAATCTATTCGCTATATATGTGGGGAACCACCTCAAAAATGGTGTATATTCACGGACTCGAAGACTGCATTACAAATTTTGGAAAACTTCTTACGCCACACTGCCTATCAGTCCCTGGCACTAAACATTACGGAGCTCATCACATCTGCCCAGCTGCAAGGCCACATGATAATGTTTCAATGGATTCCTGCCCACTGCGGCCTCCATGGGAATGAGCAGGCCGATGTTGAAGCGAAAAGCGCTCTCATCAATGGCTTCCAAACAGCTGTGCCTTTTTCAAGAGCGGATACGACGTGTCTTCTAAAGAGTTGTATGAATATTGCTACAGCGACTTACTGGGCTCAACCAGACGCCCGACACATGCGTCTAAGAAAGCTTGATCGAACATTTAAATTTACTGTTCCGCGTGATATTCCGCGTCATCAGGCATGCTTGATACATCGACTTCGTCTAAACGTGGCTTTCACGCGCAAGTACTTACATTTAATTGGACAGATGGACTCACCGGAATGTTTAACTTGTGGCATCCCAGAGACTGTGGACCATGTATTATTGGTGTGCCCAGAGTATGCGAACGAAAGAAATGTGCTAGCTGCTTCCTTGAAGCGTTTAGACAAGAGGCCTCTGTCGGAGGAACTGCTGCTGGGCGCTTGGCAGGACAAGGGGAAGGGCATCCAGGCAGTGCGCGCTCTTTGCCGTTATTTGAGCGCCAGTGGACTTGATTCACGTTTGTAAAGCAAGCTGCTGTGTCTGTATATATATTTCATATGCCTTCTCCCACATCGTCACCCATCATGACCTTCTTTCTTCTCTCCTTCCCCTTCCCCAGTGCAGAGTAGCAGGCCAGATTTGAATTATTCGGGCCAACCTCTCTGCCTTTTCCTATCAATAAATCCATCTATCTATCTGTAACAAATGATCTCCCTTAACTCCTGCCTTGTCAGTCCTACCTTGTCACTAATTTTTCTATGCCTCTATGAATATGTTTTCCGCAACTGGAATGTAATGTGATTTTCTCAGAGGGTTATTGATAGCAGGCTGGTCATACTGGTGTCAAATCACCATGTTTATTTCGGAATATGCAACAACGATAAATGATATTTGGACATATTGAGGTATTCCAGGATTTGCTCCGAGTAATTATGAACGGGTATTATTTCTATTGTTAGTTAGATTTGATATGTTATTAGAAAATTTTCTTTCATTCAAGATTTGGTATAAGGTATTCAACCAGTGGACGAAAAGATTAATCTTGGTTTTGCTGCTTAGATTTTGGTACTGTTACATTAACTGTGATATAATGTGGAGGAAAATAAGAAGCAGAAAAGTTTGCATATTTTGCACGAAATTAACGACCGTTTACTTCCGTTATAAAATATTCGCCTCACCTTCTATTTGAGCCAAATTAAAGAAAACGTCTAATAAATAGGCAGCAGAATATCTTCAGTTTCAATATTATAAGGCTGTGTGTGGGTAGAACTTCTCGTACTACTATTTGAGGTTAGCCACACCTACCTCTCAGCTCTTCGATTAAATCGCCGCTGGGAAACACTTTTCCATATGGCCAGGATAAAGGATAATTTCCTGCAAAAAGAATTTGCAGATGCAATTTGTGTTTACGTTCAACAATACAAGGTGCACTGTTACCGCTTTGCAGCTAACGACCGAAATTTTTTATTTCTTATAGGTAAGTCCATTTCTCGGATGGAAATCTCATGGTCATGTCGTTGCGCACCATAGTCTTTGAAAGCATGTGCCCAGCCACGCGACCCACAGCAAGGCAGGTGCTCTTAATAGCTTGAATCGCTCAATGGACATATGTGCGAAGGTTCTCTTGGCAGGCACGCCTAACTATAGGACTCGGGGCTGGCTAGCCTCCGTGCGATCACTTCGCACTGATGTTGCGCCTAACCGCGCGTCTTGCCTTTTGCCTGGCACTGTCATTACTCAGTGCTTCGGCTTCGCAGAGTTACGGAAGAACTGGTTGCATGTTCCATTCGTAAGGATTTGAATGGAGGACGGTATCTCAAATCTGTTCTTGTTGGGACTTTATTAAGAAGAAAAATAAATACCCGGTTCGGCCAACTAGCTCTACAGGTGAGCCATCCCCGCTGCCTCGTGCGGACAGAAGATATTGAGAGAAAGGAGAGACGAAGCGACGAAGTGCTGGGAAATCACCGCACGCTCGTCCCACCTGCCACGGCATGCGGCGTGGTATGGCTTCGTCCGATGAACGCGGCGCGGCGTGGGACATTCCGCCCACCATTCCAGTGCTTTCAAATTTTCATGGCCAAATTCGCACCCCTATTCTCCAGAGAATAAATCAGGTGTCTTTTATATGTAATATCCTTCGTCTCCGGAGAAGCCCTTCTTAATGTGTAGCTAGCGCGAATGCTCTCTGATACTTGCATGTGCAAAAGATGGAATGCGAGTATTATCTCTATATCATCCCGCCCCATTCCCTTTCGGTCTTCCGCGGATTGCGAAGGAAGGCGCGACATCCGCAGAGTGTGAGAGGAGCCGAAGAAGGCCTCTTCGTATTGCCGCACCTTTTAAGGCGAAGCTTTGCCGACTCCCCCCCCCCCCCCCACCCCTCCCTATTGAAACCGTTAAACCATATTCGGCCTTGCTAAAACGCGAACAACAATATTTACATAGCTTTCTCGCGTAATAATGGACTCAATCTATACTTAATGTACACATTGTTTTTAGTGTTCGAAAAAACTCAACGCGAATTTTGGTTTGTGTTTTGTACTCGAGTTTTTCTCGTTCATTAGGTTTTCTGCAAAAGCTTTCATTGCTGTAGATGAGTTCGACGCAATACTGCACACTGTATTATATTATGTCCAAAGAGATACAGAAATGAAAGACAAAGTAGAGACCTGATAATTGAATAAAACTTCCAGCTTTTAATTTCATTTATTTTATTTATTCTCAGGGCCCTTTGGCATTACAAAGAGAAGTCCATAACGCAAAAGCAAAAAACAAGAGAAAGAGAATGCAGGTGGGCTAGGCACATTAATGAAGATGATTAAATACAAGAGAATATAGTCTTCTATTGCAGTGAAAGACATGATGGAGGCAGGGATATGACAATGCAAACAACCAGTCGAATATCCAGCAGCTTCCGCTTGTTGTCCTTTCCAGTAAATTGCACTGTTCCTTAAATTTTGTGATATGCTGTATCCGCACTATTGCAACAATAAAGCGTACTCAAAATCCTCTTTTTTTAGACGCAGTTTCTTGCGTTTTAGTGTCACAGTAGCTGCGTACCAGTATACTTTAATTATTTCCGCCGCCAATCTTTATGCAGCACCAAACATTCATTCGGCGTACGGAATAGATGGTTTATTTTTCGAATACGAAATCAAAAATGCAAGCTTCAAGAATCTGGAATGAGGTAGAAAATGTTTGCACCTTTCGGGACCTCTAAGATGAATTTTCGTTCCATAGGTGGCGGGTTTCTTTCGACTTCCAATATGGCACAGTATTTTCAGAACGACTACATCACAGCACTGAGTTGTAGCATGCACATGCTTGTTACAAACAGATATTGCAGGTTATTTAGTCGTTTTGACAAATTGCGAAGTATACGTTGTTCAGTGTGGCACGAGTGAGAAGTTTTGTTCCTTAAATGCGTGGCTGATTTAGAGGAGTTGCATTAGACAAAGCAATTCTGGTGGCTTCGGCAAGAATGAGGCGCTCTCCCTCTTCGCGCTTCTCTTTAAGTATGCCATTTCTGCGCAAAGGGACGTGGTTCGCGAAATTCTTGTGGTCTTGGAGCTGAATAAAAGACGGAACTTCCTTTCTTTATATACGATCTGCGAGTGCGCACAGAACCAAATGGCCACAGTTTGCGACGCCCACTATTTAGTTGGCCAGAGCTAATTGAAGCGACATGCAATAAACAGCGTTATAGAGCTC
Source organism: Amblyomma maculatum (assembly GCA_023969395.1). Lineage (NCBI taxonomy): Eukaryota > Metazoa > Arthropoda > Arachnida > Ixodida > Ixodidae > Amblyomma > Amblyomma maculatum. Next base: position 67,674 of record JAJIZL010029610.1, read on the forward strand.
AGTTCAGAGCCCAATATTCGCATGCATAAAAGGAGAAGAGGCACTGCTACATACCATCGCTGTCATCTGGTACCTTTTGTTGTGGCTTTTCTGTGAGGGAAGAAAACATCTATAAGCGCAGAAGTAGCAATTCGTTATTTAAATGATAGGTCTTGCGCAGCATGTAGAAATGAAAGTATTGCTAAACTAGGTAATATCGCCTGTGGTGGAAAGTGCCCACTTTTGATGTTTAGTTGGTGTGAGACTTAAACCTTCTATTCAGACAGCCCATTCTAGAAAGGGCTAAGTTTTAACGGCCAGGCAAAGAGGCAAATGAAGCTCATATAGGCATACATTACTTCGTTTTTTTTTATCTATACACTCAGTCCTGCGACCTGCATTAAAACGATGTAGCCACAATATATCATGGCGACATCAAGGCGTAGTGGCGTGTATGTGGACCATAGGATGCCATTTTATATTACGCTATTGAAAATATTAAATCTACCATATTCGAGCACATGGTGAGAAAGCTTTTAGTCCTAAATGTTCGAAATTTCGACAACGGATGCTGTCAGTCGCGGTACTTCGAACACGCAGATGATAGCACCACCAATGCGAGCTCTCAAACTGAAACAAGCATTCAGTTCTGCGTTCTGAAAACCGCAAATGGTACTGTAATCATATATACTTTAATGTGTATCGATTCTTCCACGCCTGCTTTAAGAATGGAGCTATGAAGTGATGCGATCTTTTCTCTTATACATTAGGCGTAATATGCGGCAAGATCTGCATTCCTATAAAAGAACCGATCTGTCTAAAGGTTTTTAACTGCGAGCCGTACAGAATGCTAGAGATCAGGTATGCGTGACATTGTTGCCCTTTTCAAATAAGGTTTTCAAGTTGTTCCTTATCGTTTTGTATCAATCATGTGAAGCTTTGGATTTTCTACTGCACAAGCGCAATGCCTACTAAAATATTTTATCCCATTCATATAAATCAGTATTACGAAAATCTTCATTGTGGCGGTGCTTCTCAATGAATTTCCATTTGGATTCTGCAGAATCGTACTGGTTTTACTCGAAAAAACATACCCTCTTTAACTCCTACGTAAACCAAGGATAGCAGTCCGGAAATTTGTATGGGTACATATTTAGAGCCGATCTATAAAGCTCACCGATTAATATACATAACGAGAGTTGTAATATTTATTTGGAAGGAATATAGTATGACTGAGGAACTCATGCCAGTGATGTGTGCATGTTCGTTTCAATGAACGGCATAGCAGAGAACGCGTCACTATGTAGTAAACGCTCATACTTTTCTGTAGCGATTCTACGACCACTATCTCTACGTTATGGCGCACGCAATTCGAACCAAATATACAGCCCCGAGAGCAAGCTCGTGAACACAATATTTATATCTCAGTTGGACGCACCTTTTGCGATTACAACACACGTTACGCCATAAATTGCAAAAAGTCATTGGAACCTAAAAAAAGTGTTGTTCTCTACTTCTATAGAGCCAAAAGAGCATCGCATACTTGTCCTCTTGCCTGTTTCACCGTCCGTGTTATTTATAGTTTACATCCCCTAAAGAAATTTACACATATAAAATATACGACCGTCATAAATTAGCAGCATTCCGCAAGATGACGGTGTGAGCATTGTAGATAAATGGTTTTGATTGCATCTCCTACGATATATCTCCGAGGTTTATGTATTGTTAAACCAATTAGGTTACAAGGGGTGGCACTCATCAAGAGGTAGAGTAGGACGAATTGGAATAGCCAGGACAAGGGTTGTGCAGACAGCGTCTTACTTCCTTTTATCATCGTCTGTCCTGTAGATAAACCAGTCCTCGTCATCCCGTCTTAGTTCATCTTGGCTTTGCCCACACAGTAGTCAAAGCCCGTTAGCGTTTCTACTGGCAGGAATTGTACAAGACAACAAAGCGCCCCTTAGCAAGTTGTTTCTTTTGAGAACAAGTAAAAAGATGCACTGCCATGCCACCACCTGGTCTTTTTAGACAGCGCAAGCCGCCTGGATATCATTTCGATAATATTGGAATTGACTTGATAATTCCGTTCCCAAAGTCGTATAACCGGCGAAGCTAAATTATTGTTGCTGTTGACTACCTGAGCGAGCACGTGAATAGAGCTGCGCTACTTTCCACAAAACTATCGACGGGGCATTCCACGGCAGGCAGTTCGTTTTGGATATTGTGGAAGAGCTTCTCCGGATCTGCGACACAGAGAACTCTCTCTCTCTCTCTACGCCCCAGCATCCATAGACAAATGACCTTACAGAGTGCCTGAACTGGTCACCATCATTTAGCCGAACTATACCACTCCAGCGTGAAGGTAATCCCGTATTCCTCCAATAAGCACAATCCTGTGCTAGCTGCACCCATTTCACCCTTGAAAACTTCTTAACATTATCTGCCCAACTTCCTTTCTCCTGCCACTGCTCCTCTTTCCTTTCCCGGTTTCCAAATTGATACGCATTTCGATCATCGAATATGCTCTCTGTGCAATACAATCCCGGCCCGCTTTCATTATTAATTTCTATTAGAATATCATTCACTCGAATTATTTCTCTGACATTTTCCTGTGTAATACCATACACTTACAATTTTCCGTTCCGTTAATCTCTGCATTTTCCTCAACTTAGATACATCCCTTTTCGTGAGCCTCAACATATCAGCACCATAAGTGACTACAAGTAAGTTGAAACTACAGTATACTTTACTCTTGAGCCATACTGGTAAGCTGCTAGTCATCTGCGAGTACCATTTATTTCCCTTTCGCACTCCGAATCTATAGTTACTGCATATCTTAAGTAGACATATTCGCCTATGACGTGAAGCGCTCCGCCACCTATGGCATGCTGCTGATCGTTAACGAGGTCGAACAATACCCTAGTCTTCTGCATTATGATTTTTGGCTTACCTTTCTTGTTTTCATGGCGGAGCTAATCATCAATTTTCGCAGTTCATCTTTTAGGTTACTTAGCGAGGCAATGCCATTAGAGACTTGCTGATTACGGAGGTATTCTCCATCGACCCTTATGTTTGTAAGTGTCTGAATACTTCCTCTAAGCAAACTGTGAATGGCACATGGGAGAATGCTCTCCTTGCCTGAATCTCGTTTTTATGGAAATTTCATTAGGTTCAGTATGCAGAACTATGGTTATTGTACAGCAAATATAGATATATTCCAGAACGTTATCATCCAGCTCATATGTACCCTTTCGACTGAGTCAAGCGCTTTTTGAAATCAGTTCATGCTTTTTGTAAGGACGGCTACTTTTCGAGCATTTTTCTGTCACCTGGTTGGTGGTATCGATATGATCGATAGTCGAGTGTCCTTTCCAAAATCTGCTTGATCCTTTGGTTGATTGGAGTATAAGGTTGTCCTAATTCTCCTAATGGTTTTCCTAGTAAAAGCCTTGGTCGTAACGGACAGTACGCAGTTTGGTCTTACATTTTTCACATCCTAGGTGTCGTCGTTTTATGCAGTTAAGCTATTGTTAGCGATCTCCGATTATTCCGATGCCGTACTTGCCATCACGCATTGCGTATACATGGTGGCGAGCGGATGTACGCCGCATTTGAACTAAGACACCATCCTGAAATTGGTGGCTTAATCCTAAGAAACAGCCAAATATTCTCCTTTTCACCTTCCCTACAATGCCTATCGTCAACCTTTCTGGACACATCATGACCCGTCATTACATCATGACCCGTCTTAGGCAAAAGACATTGGTCACGCTGAACTAGTAAGTAGTCTTGTGTGTCTATGAACCATCGCCTCCCAAGATAGTGCCGAGATCCAATACGACACGGCACGTAGTTCATTCCCTTGTAAACCAGGGAGATGTTCTCCTTTGGAAGCCATTAAAGAGCAGCGGAGTGCATCAAATGTGTTTGAGGAAATATGATGGAGAGTTTGTCTTGCTAAGTCACCTGAGGGCCCTCATAAATCGGTGATGACATAGCTGAAGTGCCTTCTACGAATCACTGACCACAGAAGATGCGGCTCGCTCATGCGGGACGATTGAATGACTGTTACCATATTACTTGTTTACTTTATCGACAACGATGTTCTCCTTCCTTGGAGTATATGCTATGTCGATTACAGTCCGCGGCATCACGGCCTTCATGAGAACGATGAATGACACATGCTGTGATTATCCAAATTCAAAACATTATTTTATCCATCACCACATTCTATGAATAAAGCAGTTCCTGCAGCAGTTTCTTGAGAATTGAAGTGCCGTCAACATATGCAATGCAGAGATTGCACAGAGTTAGGACCTACACCTCGAGTACAAGAGGCACCTGGTTCTAATCCGGCTGTCGCGCAATTTTTCACTCGATTGAAAAAACATTGTCGTGTCAGGGAAATTGCACCGACTGGTGCCCTATTCTCAACACAAAAAGCCGGCATTCGACGCTAGATTGATTTTGTAACCGTCCTCGGAATGCACACATGTTCGAGATTGATCTTACTGAATCGTAAGCTGCTGAAATGGCTTTATGCAGTGACATAAAAATGACATGATGTTAAAAATAGGCTTTTAGCTGAGCTATTCATGCTTCTTAGATGATAAATCTAAACTGTGGACGGAAAATGAAGGTATGGCGTGAGAGAGGAACTTGTGCTTGCATTACAAATGGAGTGAAATACACTGCTTACTCTCAAGAGGCGCTGCCTCATGGCTGATTGGATAACCTGTAGCGGAAGAAAACGTAATGCAATCACAACATACGTTGATCTGAAATGACGTTTCATGACTGAAGAAATGTGCTCCCATCGTCATAAATGGAAACATTTCGGGCTTCACGTTTTGGAACACATAGAGGCAAGCACTTAAATACCTGGGGCGTTTGAAGTAGAACATAGACCGCTGTTAGTTCACTGCAGTTTGTTAGCCAATTTCAGTAGGTGGTGAAATAAACTAAGACATCTTGTAATTGCAAAAAGCATTAAAAATATGGAATAATGCTATTTCCAGCTGAGCAATCCTACAGAGAATAATTATGAGACTAAATTTACAAATGTACGAGTGCAAAGCCTGCCCTGATGCAAACGTTTCGCTGCCGTAGAGAAATAATCCATTTCTGCGGTTTTACAAATCACGTTTATTTGCTGAGTGCTGGCTCCGATTTGCTTTCTTGGCTAGCTAAAGCATTTGGGCTGCACAATGCTGATCATTTCAGGAAGGAAAGCAACAATTTCTGATTCTAAGTCTACGGTTCATGAATGCGACAACCTGAGAAGAAATAAGGGGCATTTGCTGGGCAAGAAATATCGCTATGAAAGGAATTTAGGGATCATCACGGCATGCTTTTAACTTCGGACTTCGTGTTTTGGCCGTTGATAAGATCAGTAGTGTTTTACGGGGGATCACTGTGGTGACTGTTCCGCAGCCAATTAATCAAGGACTTTTATTTTAATATATCCTTTGTCTCAAATGAGAGTCAATTTCGTGAGTAATGCGAGTGCCGCAATCGAATTTTCTGTTCTATTGGTAGCTCTGCCAAAATTCCAATACTGTTTAGATTCCTTCCTCTTAAAATATTGTGCTGTAGACCACATCAGCCCTCAATTTCTTGTTTTTCTTTCTTATAAAGTGATTGTGCTTCCTGTGCTTTTCCATCATGTTATTTAATAGACCGCTACAGTCCTACTGCTTTAAATTCGAAGTAGTGGCTACTGAGTTTCTCTTTTTCCACTTATTACAATCCTTAACCTAACAGAATTAAACAGAACACCCTTGTTATTACTGTTAGCGACATAGGTCATGTCGGTTTTTACCTTTGAGATCATTATTGAAACGACTTACTTTGTGCTGGACCAAATTACATTCTTGGTTTCAAGACAAAGTCCCAAGCATTGTGTTAGTTTTTGAGCAGGTTTATCTTATCAAAGACTGTTACTGGTGTTATGGAAATAAAGCAAGTGCCTTGTCTCAGTGCAGCTGTCTCACTTTAGCAACGCATGACCCCCATCATTCTATCTCTATGTTCCTTTTTTCGTAGTAAAGAATAATAAGCGAAAACATTTTTCTGTTTCCGAGATCACCTTTCTTGACATCCAACTGGCAATGCACGTCACTTCAACAAATAACCATATTGTACTGTACATTATCAAGCATTTGAAGGAGCTTTGGTTCTATGGTGGGCACATAAGTGTGTTCATAGAACTGCATGTCTCGCCTCACTACTAATGTTGATGTGGAGAGAAGTGCAGGCAGGAGCTATCTGAGTGCACAATACAAAATTGTGTTGTCTTTGACTATTGATTTACACTTGTGTCACACATGAAGTGCAGCTACTTGTAAAACCAATTGCTGGGCTAGTTGCATTTCATAGCACCTGTCCTGCCTGTGTGTATGTGTGGGTTCGTATTTGTTAGCGCTCTGGAAGCTTTTTTTTCTTTGAATCTACTTGGGTTTGGAGATTCCAAAACATTCATTTTGATATTAATGACATTAAGGGCCTTCGTATGAAAAAATGCAAGGAACATTACTGACAGCTTCTTTTATTTACTGAAGTAACGCATGTGTCATCCACAAATCGCATGTTTTCTTGCCGCATGTGCTGTGTTTCATGAAATTCCCTTAGGCTATGCCTGCCAGCACAAATTTCTTTATTTTTTCACCAAACAAAAGTTAGTACCCAATAGCGCATTTGAGGATATGTGCTATGGAGTACATATTCTCAAATGTACTCCTCATATCCTCATAGGGTCGACGGAGAAGGGGTAGGCAGCGAACGCAATAGTTAGATGGCATCCTCGAGGCACTGCAGATGAAGCTGTGATGTAAGGAAGATAGTGAGAGACCGGAAAGTGTGGCGTGACATGGTCCATAGGGTCACGACGAGTCGGACACGACTGCATGACTGAACTGAACTGCTATGGAGTACTATGGATTTATTTTAGCCAGAAAATAATATTCCTTTATTTGGTTGTGTTTTTACGTTTGACAATAAGGGTTACATGTTTTAATACCTGAACTGAAATGTTGATAATGGGTGAATGTGAGATATCATTACCGCTAATGAGGAGCAGTGCCACGTTTCACTTCCAGTCAGCGCCAAATCACTTCGAATATCGCCGTGCCGTTATGCTCTTTATCTTTAACACTGGTCTAGCCTTGTAAACACAACAAAGAGTTCATTTCTTTCAGTGAAGTCTCTTCATATGCTGCTTTTGGCACTGCCACCCGCACGTGATATCTTGGAGATGGGTTGGTCCTTGTACTCCAAACTTCTACAAGACGAACGAGACAATAGTACGTTTTGCTTCGGTCATAGAGAACAGGATACAAGCTAAAGAGGCTGCCCCAGTCTGAGCATTGGCTGCAACCGGCGCCAACTCAATATAGACATTTGACGTCTATCTTGGTCCCTAGTGCGTCGGAGTTTGTTAATATGTAGTAGCTCTGACCAACACACATTTTTCAATGGCCCCGAGATAGGATGCCATAGATAGCCCTGTGAGAGACCTGTAGCCGTAAAAAACTGGGAAACATTCGCGCTTGATGGCACCACCTCGGATATAGTATGAAAAAAAAACATTCCTGACGACATGAAAAGCCTTTAAGAAGCAGCTATTGAAGGTAGTCGCTAGCGTCGTGTGTAATGAAAGGGCAGAATCCTGTTTTAGTCCAGCGCCCACGCTCCCAACGAGAGCGTGTTCGATTACAAGGCAAAAATGAAATGCCTTTTCTGCCGTACCTGCCCTGGTACGACTGAAGATTAACGTGACATTCCAAAACGAGGCATCCCAGAAAGGAAATTTGAAGTTGTCTCAAGAACTTGATAAATCAATGCCAAAATCATTCAAAAAGGATCCACCATGGAAACACCGTCGATTCCCAAGCCTGGCAACACAACAGCCAAGGTCAATTCTCACCTATCACAATCATCATTAAACATGGAAATTTACCCATTGCAGGGCGAATGCATCTGGTATACCCTTTCAATTATCCCGGTCCTGTGCTAGCTACATCATACTTGTCTCCTGCAAAGGTTTTGACCTAATCTAAGTAACTAAATTTCTGCAACCCCCTGCTACGCTTTCCTTTCATTGGAATCCAGTTTATCTTAAAAAATGGGGTGTCCTGTCTAAAATTATCTCTTCTTTATTTCGCCTTGAATATCCTTATTCATTTTGTTCCTCTGATCCAATATGCAAAATTTTCCCTCTTAATCTTACAAAATCGTTGTTTGCTGTTTTGCGTTCTGTATTATCCTCAACGTAGGTAGGGTTCGTTTCATTATCCTCCATATTTCAAACCTATTGGTGAATACTTGTAACATGACAATGTATTTCCTCTTCACGAATACTCTGCAATAACTTGTCAACTGCCCTCGATCCAAATATTATCCTCCCAGTTATTTTCCTTTCATGGTTTGGAATAAACATAACTTCATAAAATTCGCATTGCTTGGATACCTAATATGAACTGCTGCTTTTGCGTTCCGAAGCTGTTACCTTTCTGGTTTTCTCGTCTAGGCTATAATAGTAATTTGCAGTTCATCCAATCAGGCGCAGTAGGAAGTTAATATTAGTATCGAATTCCAATATACTAAGGTATACGCCATCAAATATTGTCTCTAAGTGATCCAATTTCATTTCACGGAATAATTGTAGCTTGCTGTGAATAGTGCTTAAGCGACAAATATCGCCTGTCTGCACTGGGGGCAATGAGCGGTCGCCTGCCAATCCTTTATATTGAGAGCACCGGCTCGACAAAGCAGGATGTGCATAGTGCAAGTTGAAAGCATTTGCAGATCCTATTATTTTGGGGACCTGCATGGCACTCCCAATGAGAATGTATGCGTTGCCAAATTGTCTATCATTCTCTATAAGGAGCAAGCTTGCAACGTAAAACGGATGCGGGGGCATGATTCTCTCTTCAATGACACTTTTTTTCTCCCGAAATAATTATCTTTAAGAAAGGGAAAAACATTTCGAGTAAATGCCAGCGAGATCAATATTTAATAATGTTAGGTTATAATAAAATATTATTTATTTTATTTTACTATAATAATATATTATATTGATAACTTTCTTTTTACTTCAAACTTTAACATTATTTGTTTCATCGTAATATGAGGCTCATGTCATTCAAAGGCCGAAACCAATGGCAACGACGCAAACAATTCTACAACCCACAATATCACTGTATTTTCGTTTTTACAGAGAACGACTGTAGGGCATTATGAAATCTAGTATAAGAAACGAAATATATAACACTCGTTTTCAAGCCACAGACGTCTCTTCCACGCTGTATTCTGCCGGGGAAATTTTGTGAATTTGTTAGGTCGTACCGAAAGCTTGCGCAAGCGCCAATATGTTAAACGACAAATTTGCATTAAAGCATTTTGCTGTTAATCAAACAGCATTAAGTCTATCATTCCAGCGAGTTTAACGCTTCAAACTTGTAAACATCAACTTCTGTACAATTGTATGAGTGAAATATGTGAAAATTTTAAATATTTTAATTGTTCAGTTCAGTTCAGTCGTGTCCGACTCCTCGTGATCCTATGGACCATATCACGCCACGCTTTCTGGTCTCTATCTTCCTAACATCACATAACTTCATCTGAGCGCCTCGAGGATGCCATCTAACAATCGCGTTCGCTGCCTACCCCGTCTCAGGTGACCCTCAACCTTTCCTACATCAAATCTTTCTCCAGCGACTCCTCTCTTCTCATCAGATGACCAAGGTAGCTGAGCTTTAACTTTAAAATTTGACCCTCCAATGAGCAGTCAGGGTTTATGGTCGACAATATTGACTGATTTGATCTTCTGGCCGTCCAAGGAACTCTCACGATTTTCCGCTAGCACCACCATTCAAACGCATCAATTCTTCGGCGGTCAGTCTTAATTGTACTGTGATGCTATTATTTGCAACAAACCTTAACAATGCAATCATATTTCTTGCGCTGCACGACCACCGCTTCAATATTTAAGAATAAGGTAGGCACAATTTTTTTTAGGTACGTACCGACAGGGGCATAGCAGTAGCAGTATTTTTGGGAAAAGGAATCACAGACTCCACCTTCATAACCCATATGCTTGCACGTTGTGTCACACTGATCTTCTTTTTGGGGGCACAAAGTTGAATCTGAAATAAGTTCGTGTTTATTGCCTTTAGGCAAAATTTAAAATGAATTCATATTTTTATCGCTACTCCCTGCATCACTCAAATAATCCACGTGGCTCGTCACTAGCGCTTCTGTTGTCGCTTAATTTTACGTGCTCGAGGACGAGCTCACAGGTCACAGGACGAGCTCACATGTCATCACAGAAATTGTAAAATGTCATTCAGCAATCGAATTCAAAGTAGATACTGTATTTGCAAAAGAAAGTGGTTTGAAGGACGTTAGGCTCGCTGCCTGTTTCCTCATATATCGCATTTTTCTCAATAAAACTATCTCACTGTATTAATACTTGATGGAGGCCCAGAGTGCAGCTCGCTCTTAATCCGCTGGCTGTTCGTCGCAGCTGGCGCTTTGGTACTACAATTTCTGTCATAAGCCAGTACAATGCAAACTCAGGATGCTCAGGCGCATCCTACTGTAAAATTTGGGACTTGGTCACACCAGCGGGACTCCCGCGAGTAAGCCCAGCGAATTCGATGAAAACAATGAAGTCTGGATGCTGCATTACCAACGAATCCCGAAGTAGAACTTGTGGCATGTAACGGCTCAAACAAGTAATAATTTCTTCCTTCTCGACACGAACGCCATGCTTTTGTTAGAGAATAACGATAGCTTCCTCAAAATATGACTAGGATTTGTAGATGAAGAAAAAGGCAGTGGCAACCCTAGCACAAAGAGCTCAGGTCCCAGGTGAGATATGCACGAAGTACATCGACAAAGTGTTCCTGCTTTGCGAGCTTTTCACTCGAAAAATGCCTTAAAGTGGCAAGATGGTTCGCCTTTTCGAAGAGCACTGCCGACGACGTGTACAGTTTACACATCGCAAAAACAGCTTCGCTACTGCAGAAACTGTGAAGTAGTTATGCGTGTATTAGAGGCTCAGATGCCACGGCGGATTGCGCCCAAGCTTGGCCGACTGCCTAATTTTACATGTGTTTCCAGCATCGCCCGTCCTGGCTCTGAAGACATCGCCTTAGTAGTTGGACGAATCGTGAGTAAGTTAACCTCTCAAATAAAAGTTAATTCACGATCGCGCGCACCACTAGTTCCTTGCTTCATTCACATTTGCAAAAACCCACTCCCTGGGTTCCTGAAAACGAAAAATATTTGGTTGGTGCTGCGTCCGTGCTTGTATTTGCTGTATATCATGCACGACGTCTTCAACATAACAGTTATCCAAGTCTATGCACCGAACACTACTGCTGAAGAAGCTGACGTTGAGAGATTTTATGCGGACCTACAATGCCTTTTTAGACCGCACCCCATCATCAGACGTCGTTTTTCTCATAGGAGACTGGAATGCTAAGGTAGGGAGTGAAGAAATATCCGGAATTAGAGGCAAGTTCGGTCTTGGTGAGCCAAATGAAGCTGGGCAGAGGCTAGTAAAGTTTTGTCAAGAAAACAACCTGATCATAGCGAATACTCATTTTCAACAGCACAAGAGGCGCCTGTACACATGGACTTCACCGGACGGACTGTACAGGAATCAGATCGATTATATTATTTGCCGGCAGAGATGGAGAAGCGCTATACAAGCAGTAAAAACAACCCTACTTAAAAAACTCTAAGGGGCAATAACCTCACATTTTCTTACACAATCTCACTCAATTCGCATAAGGAATCACGTACAAGTCGCATGTAATTGCATAAGTTCTTATGGTTTCTTGTACATTATCATAAATTATGGACGATATTTTATGACAATGATGTGCACCATATGAGACCTTATGCCATTAAATAAGATTTTATGAGGTTATTGCCCCGTAGAACTTTTGGTTTTTCAGTAGGGAAGGCCTGGGGCCGATTGTGGCACCGATCATCAGCTTCTTGTTGCCAAGATTAAGCTTCGATTGAGGAAAACGCAGAAAACTAGAAGGCCTTTCAGGTATAATCTGGATCAAGTTCCATTAGAGTATGCTGTGGAAGTGAGGAATCGATTTCAAGAATTAGATCTAGAAGACAAAGAGCCCGAAGAGATGTGGACTGATGTTCGTGATATAATACAAGAAGTTGCTACTAAGGTAGTTCCAAAGCAAAAGAAATGCAAGAAAGCAAACTGGTTATCTGAAGAGGCTTTGCAAATAGCTGAGGAAAGGAGGATGGCAACAGTTATGGGGGAAAGAGAAAGATACAAGGTTCTCAATGCGGATTTTCAGAAAATAGCAAGGAGAGATAAGAATGCCTTCCTGA
>JAJIZL010029610.1:80424-94270 GCA_023969395.1 Amblyomma maculatum
GTGCATCATGAGGAAGGCCGGTCTGGACGAGTCTTCAGCTGGAGTGAAGATTGCTGGAAAACGTATCAACAACCTTAGATATGCGGATGATACCACTTTAATGGCAGAAAGTGAAGCGGAACTCAAGATACTTCTGATGCGCGTACAAGAAGAGATTGAGAAGTTTGGGCTCAAACTGAACATTAAAAAGACAAAGATCATGGCGTCTTGCCCTATCAAGTCCTCGAGCATCAAGGGACAAGAGGTGGAAGCTGTGACAGATTTTCTCTTCTTGGGCTCCAATATTACCTCGGAAGGAGACTGCAGCCATGAAATTAGGAGACGCCTGCGTCTGGGAAAGAGAGCAATGGTTAGCCTTGGCCGCCTAGTAAAGAGCAGAGACATTAGTCTGCCAACCAAGATCCGTATAACTCGTGCTATGATCTTTCCAGTTGTGATGTATGGATGCGAGAGTTGGACTGTGAAAAATGCTGACTGCCGAAGAATTGACGCGTTTGAATTGTGGTGCTGGCGAAGACTTTTGACAGTTCCTTGGACTGCCAGAAGATCAAATCAGTCAATACTGTCGACCATAAACCCTGACTGCTCATTGGAGGGTCAAATTCTAAAGTTAAAGCTCAGCTACTTTGGTCATCTGATGAGAAGAGAGGAGTCGCTGGAGAAAGATTTGATGTTGGGAAAGGTTGAGGGTCGTCGGAGAAGGGGTAGGCAGCGAACGCGATGGTTAGATGGCATCCTCGAGGCACTGCAGATGTAGTTATGTGATGTCAGGAAGATAGTGAGAGACCGGAAAGCATGGCGTGGCATGGTGAATGGGGTCACGAAGAGTCGGACACGACTGAACGACTGAACTGAACTGATGCACGACATCACATCGGGCAATTTGCGATCTCGTATATGCTGTAGATACTTGGCCAGTCCTTTTACTAGCCGAAAAAAGTATAAAAAGTCGTCGCTGTATACACTCAGTGGGTAATACGAAAAATGTTGCAGACTTAAGAACGTGGTGTAAAAGGGTTGCAATAGAAGGAAAGGTGTGCAAAAAACGTCACAATTACAATGCTGAAACCAGTCCTTTCTGGTATTAACGACACGGTCGAGGACTTTGATTGTTTTGCTTCCGAAGTGGCACTTTTTATCATCGGCTTGAAGACCGGCTTGTGCGAAATATAAAAACATCTGTTAAGAGTGAAAGTAATGAGCGAAGTTCGACATAATATTGATGCTACCTATACAACAGAAAAAGAAAACGAATTCCATACATCGAAGCACGCAGCCTAAAATATGCTCAAAGGTTGCAGATGCACTGCACAACCCGAAAGTCAGCTCTTAAATTCATAGATTATCGCGGGTAGCAAATGCGGTCTTCTCTTTGTCGAATTCACACAAGTGAATTTTCCAGTATCCCAGCGCAGGTCGACATGAAAAGAAAATTATATTCAAACAAGAACTAGAGAAGATTTGTCTTCCACCTAGTTGTAAAATTTAATAGATAGTATCTTAGATAAAAAAGTATAGCGGTCGGAAGGGTGGCAGCACCGAAGAAAATGAAGGCTGTCAGTTGAGCTTAAGGGGAGGACTATATGCATGAGGGCTAACTCGTCCTGATGCACTCTACAGCCAGTTAAATTTTACGCTAAGATTGAACAAATTTTACAGGAAAAGTGATTACTTGTTTTTTTTAATAGCAGTGTTCCAAGGCCTCCTAGAGGTAATGTATTTATTCAGGAATGCTGTGTGACCTATGCGTCAGTGCGCCTTTGGGGAGAATACATTATATCAACACGATGCAGTCTTTGTCTTCACTCTACGCTGATCGCGAGCGTGTGCCTCCTCGAGGCGAAGAAACCAAAGTTCTCCCATTGAGGCGCTAGCCCTGCCTAGTTAGTTTGCGGCCGCTCTGTGCACTGTGACTTTTGTGTCCCGCGGTTACTTCTGACCAGACTTTGCTCCGTGAAATCTGGTGGAGGTGCTTAGAGACGCAACCCATGCTCCGAACTCCTTCAACCAGCCAAGGTTCTAGCCCTCAGGGATCTCCTACCATCGTGATTACGCCTACCTATCAGTGTAGCTGACGGCTTCGACCCTTGACCTCGAATTCGCGTCTCTGCAATTTAGTCCGACTGCCAGAATGCCACCACCTTCTCCAGCACCACCGTCGGCGCCACTAAGGTTGATACCTCTGCGTCATCCTTCGTGTTCAAGCCGCCGCTGGAGATACCCATATTCCAAGCATTTCTTGGAGACAACCCGGAATACAGGCTAGAAGAAATTGAGCGAGTAGCTCAGTACAATTGCTAGGGCGACGGTAAGAAACTGCAACATGTATGTTTTTCGCCGGACAGTGCAACTCGGACATTGTTTATAATCATGAGGCTGCTATAACAACGTGGAGTTCTTTCCAGAACCAGTTCCTGCGAGCTTCCACCACTGTTCACTGCTAAGAATGCGCTGTGCTGCTTCTGCAGGAGAGAATTCATCTCCCTAACGAAAGTGTTCTCGTTTGCTTCCAGGACATAATGAAGCTATTCCCTCGGGCTCATCCAAACATGTCTGAAAACAAAAAAACTTCACTACCTCATAAGGATAACTAAGGAACCGATCTTCGTTGGCTTAGTGCGATGTCCCCCAAACATCATTGTTAAATTTGTCTCCGAGGCCTCTACCATTCAGAAGGCTCTAGAGATGCGATCCAAGCATTACCAGCACGTCCATCTCTATTGCTGCCCCAATAGCCGACACTGGTAGCACTGACGTGCTCCGCGAGACAGCGCCGGCCGCAAAAACTATTTCCGACGGAAGCACTGCCTGAAGTATCCTGAATTTCACAGATACTTTGGGAGGAGGTCAACCAGGCACTCACTCCAACCGAGCCACTCCCGACAATGTCACGAATTCCCATGGTCTCCGCCGCAGTCGCTCGCCGTGCCTGTCCACATCCAGTCAGCATCAACAAGCCACTGCATAAATCTGTTCAGCATCTCCCATCAACCTCCTCAGATGCGTCCACGCAAAAGCAACGTCGGGCGCACTCGCGATCATCACCCGCTCTGCTAACATTTTGGCGAGACTGGTCACCTCAACCACAATTTCTTTTGCCAACTAATTGTTCTGCTGGCATTTTGTGCCGACGTGCGAAAACCTCAGCATAGTGAACGGCTTCCTGCCATTGACGCGCTCTTGGCTGAAACATCCGGAATTCCCTACGACTATTCCCGGTCGCCTTCACCGCGTCATTACTCCACGCAGATACGTCCAAATACCCGGCTGACGCGGGTACGCTCCCCTAGCCCCTGTCGGGAAAACTAGAAGCGGAAACATTTGGGTTAAGGCTGCGCTTTGGCTAAATTTTCAAAATTCTCCACAACTGCAACCTGATGGTCACACCGTTTCATGACGACACGAAGTGCCCCACCTTATACCGCTGCCTCATTGCTCCAATTCTTCGACAACACGTAACCAGCTAGTGCCACACGCAGCCTTGACCGGACCCCAAAACGTTCGGCAACACGACAGCTGTAACCACCGACCTGACATTTAGTGAACGGAACCGACGTAACAGCGTTCTTGGATACCGGCGTCGATTATTCTATAATGAGTGGGCCTACGGTCACTAATCTGAAAAAAGGTTACTAAATCATGGATAAGCCCAAAAAGTCTTTCTGCCGGAGGCCACATGAACACGCTGACCAGTACCTGCACTTCTAGGAAAGAATAAACATACTTCCAGCCTTCGTCGTACATGCCCAATGTTCCCTCGACGACTTCCTTGACATGAAGTGTTAGCAGAAAATGGATCAGTAATCTACCTGCTAACTATGTGACCCTGTCGACGGAGAACGCAATACACAGCGCTCCAAAGCGACTTACAGTGCTGTACATTCTTGATGATCACGTCTCCATTCTGCCTCATTCCAGTTTGAGGCGTCTATGGCAGCGACTACAATGCGAAACTTTGAAGGTGTCATAGAGAGCAGACAGATCGTGCTTTACGAACGCAGTCTTGTTGTAGTCAGATCTGTTGTTAGCCTCAAAGATGGCAAAGCTAATGTCCTACTCACGAATTTTGGAGGTGAGCACCAGCATTTACACATTGGGACAAGAGTGACTCACATGTGCGATATCACACACGTTCAATACCGCTCTCATCTTGCGACACTATCATCGACCGACCTAGAGATGCCTACCACCTATTTCCATGTCGATACTAACTCCATGCACCAACCACTACTGCTGAAGAAGCTGACGTCTAGAGATTTTATGCTGACCTGCAATGCCTTTTAGACCGCACTCCATCATCAGACGTCCTTTTTCTCATAGGAGACTGGAATGCTAAGGTGGGGAGTGAATAAATATCCGGAATTACAGGCACGTTCGGTCTTGGTAAGCCAAATGAAGCTGGGCAGAGGCTAATACAGCTTTGTCAAGAGAACAACCTGACCATAGCGAATACTGATTTTCAACAGCACAAGAGACGCCTGTACACATGGACTTCACCGGACGGTCTGTACAGGAATCAGATTGATTATATTTTTTGCCGGCAGAGATGGAGAAGCGCTATACAAGCAGTAAAAACAAGGCCTGGGTGTGATTGTTGCACCGATCATCAGCTTCTTGTTTCCAAATTTAAGCTTCAATTGAGGAAAACGCAGAAAACTCGAAGGCCTTTCAGGTATGATTTGGATCAAATTCCACCAGAATATGCTGTGGAAGTGAGGAACCGATTTCAAGAATTAGTTCTAGAAGACTGCCTGAAGAGATGTGGACTAGTGTTCGTGATATAATACTAGAATTTGCTACTAAGGTAGTTCCAAAGCGAAAGAAATGCAAGAAAGCAAACTGTTTATCTGAAGAGGCTTTGCAAATAGCTGAGGAAAGGAGGATGGCAAAAGATATGGGGGAAAGAGAAAGATACAAGATTCTCAATGCGGGTTTTCAGAAAAAAGCAAGCAGAGATAAGAATGCCTTCCTCAACATACAGTGCCAAGCAGTTGAGGACAACAGCGAATTGAGGAACACAGGAGCTCTGTATAAGACAATCAAAGATATCAAAGGAAGCTTCGGTTCTAAGCGGGGCGTGATAAAGGACAAATGAGGAAGGTGCCTCACTTAAGCCTCAGAGATAAAGAAGAGTTGGCAGGATTACACAGAACTGTACAAGAAGGACCCGGATGTACAAACCCAACATAAGACGGTTGTGAATATTGATCTCAAGTCTGGCATCCTGAAGAGTGAAGTTGAATGGGCCTTAGCCAGCCTTGCAAAGAACAAAGCTAGCGGAATTGATAGCATTCCAGCTGAGTTGCTTCAAAACCTCAACCATGATGCTGTTAACAACCTGTATGCATTATGCTACCAAATTTGGACAACTCTGCAGTGACCAAAGGATTGGAAGAGGTCAGTTTACATCCCCATTCCAAAGAAAGGCAGTGCCAAAGATTGTTCCAACTACCGCACGATCACGCTTATTTCGCATACTAGCAAGGTGATGTTGAAGATCCTCCAAGTTAGGCGGCAGCAGTATGTTGATAGGAAGCTTACGGACGTGCAAGCTGGGTTTCGCGAGGGCAGAGGAAATAGAGACCAGATTGCCAACCTTCGCTTGATCAGGGAAAAAGCAAGACATTTCCAGAAACCAATATACTTCTGCTTTATTGATTATGCGAAATTGTTTGACTGCGTAGATCACAGTAGATTGTGGCAAGCTCTCAAAGAGAAGGGAGTTCCAATTCACCTCATCTGTCTCCTCAGGAATCTGTATGAAGGAAGAGGCCACAGTCAGAACGGGGCATGGTCTTACTGATTGCTTTCCGATTGAAAAAGTAGTAAGACAAGGCTGCATACTGTCGCCGTGCCTATTTAACCTATATGCTGAGTGCATCATGAGGAAGGCTGGTCTGGACGAGTCTTCAGCTGGATTGAAGATTGCTGGAAAACGTATCAACAACCTTAGATATGCGGATGATACCACTTTAATGGCAGAAAGTGAAATGGAACTCAAGAGACTTCTGATGCGCGTACAAGATGGGAGTGAGAAGTTTGGGCTTAAACTGAATATTAAAAAGACAAAGACCATGGCGTCTTGCCCTATCAAGTCCTGGAGCATCAATGGACAACAAGTGGAAGCTGTGGCAGATTTTCTCTTCTTGGGCTCCAAGATTACCCCGCAAGGAGACTGCCGCCATAAAATTAGGAGACGCCTTCTTCTGGGAAAGAGAGCCATGGCTAGCCTTGACCGCCTAGTATTGAGCAGAGACATTAGACTACCAACCAAGATTCGTATAACTCGTGCTATGGTCTTTCCAGTTGTGATGTATAGATGCGAGAGTTGGACTGTGATTAAGGTTTGGTTTGTGGGATTTAACGTCCCAAAGCAACTCAGGCTATGAGAGACGCCGTAGTAGAGGACTCCGGAAATTTAGACCACCTGGGGTTCTTTAACGTGCACTGACATCGCACAGCATACGGGCGCCTAGCTTTTCACCTGCATCGAAAAGCTGCCGCCGAGGTCGGGATTCGATCCCGTGTCCTTGGGAACAGTAATCGAGTGCCGTAACCACTGCGCCACCCCGGCGGGGCGAACTGTGAATAAGGCTGACCGCCGAATCCGAATCAAATCAGTCGATATTGTCATCCATAAACCCTGACTGCTCATTGGAGGGTCAAATTCTAAAGTTAAAGCTCAGCTACTTTGGTCATCTGATGAGAAGAGAGCAGTCGCTGGAGAAACTTTTGATGTTGGAAAAGATTTAGGGTCACCGGAGAAAGGGTAGGCAGCGAACGCGGTGGTTAAATGGCATCCTCGAGGTGCCGCAGATGAAGTTATGCGATGTTAGAAAGATAGTGAGTGACCGGAAAGCGTGGCGTTATATGGTCCATAGGCTCGACACGATCGAACGATTGAACTGAACTGCACTAACCTTGCGCTTTCACAACTGCTGAATCAAAAAGTGAACGAGCTTCTCCAGCGCTATCGGTTGACTTTGTTGACAGAATCAATCTCGCCTAGCATCGTGTTATTACGAACGACACCGTGCCACCGCTTAGAAAGTAACCTTACCGAGTGTCTCCAACTGAACACGCCGCTATTACCCGCCAAGTGCAAGAGATGCTTCGCAACGATGTCATCCAGCCCTCCAGCCCTACATGGGCTGCACCTGTCAGACTTGTAAAGAAAAAGGATTGCAAGCTGAGGTGCCCACTGCCCACTAGATTCTGCCAACAGACTCGCCATTGAGGCCCTTCGAGCAGATTGGCATTGACATGGTGGGATCATTTACCCTTTCACACTACGGTAACTGGTGGGTCATCATTGCTTAGGATTACCTTACACGATGCGAGAAAACCTACCCTCTACCCAACAGTACTGCCCTAGAGGTTTGCAAAGTTTTTCATCTATTGCATGGCCCTGCGTCGTGGCGCACCGGAGGGTCTGATCACTGACAGAGGTACCGCATTCAAAGCCTAATTGGTACAGCTAATTTTACTAATTTTTTCTCTGTCATACCAAAAAAAGGAAGGCGACACTATACCATCTTCATACGAACAGCTTGACCGATTACTCGAACAAAACACTCGCTGACATGCTCTCAATGTAGGTCGATGTAGAGCACAAAACGTGGGATGAAGTGCTACCGTACGCGGCCTACCATAAAGTACGGTGGTTCAGGACACGAATAACATCTCACCTTTCTGTCTGGTCCATGGCCGAGAGGTGACCACGATGCTTGATATCAAGTTACCACATCTCGACCATGACAACCAGCAAGCTGGTGCTCACATTTTGTGCACCTTGTCGAATAAGTCCGCCAACGGCCTGGCTGCGAATTCAGAACCAGCAATGCCGCGATATCCAACTATAGAACCTTTTACGCCGTGAGTTCGGTACACAGGTGGAGACAGTGTTTGGCTCTCGTTTCCGATATATCGACGAGGCCACAGTGAGAAACTCCTCTGTACTTGAGCACGTACAAAGTGGTGGGACTAGTTGGTGACCTAACCTTTAATGTCGTTCCTTATGAAATCAAAAAGTCCCGACACTCCGGGCTCCGTTACGTAGTCCACGTGGTTCGCCTGAAGCCGTATTACGACTCATAGTGTTGACTCTTTCTGTGTGCCGAGCAACTGCCCTCCGTTCAATTTTTTTTTACTCTTCTTATCTCCAGCACACTTCCAGTATGCTGACGATGCTTCGTGTACCGGCAGGAAGGAAGAGGGGGCAATGACACGCTGCTGTCTTTGTCTTCGCTCAGGGTTGATGACGAACTTGTGCCTCCTCGAAGCGAAGCAAATAGAATTTCTCCCGTTGACACGCTTGCCCTGCCTAGTTTGCTGTTGCTCTGTGCACTCAGACTTCTGTGTCCCGCGTGATATCTCACCAGACTTTACTCCGTAACAATATGAGCGTTCCTTGTTTATAACGCAAATCCTTTGTGTAGTAGGCCAGTACTAAGCATCAATTTAATAATTTAGCACCGTTGTGCCTCATGGTGGTCTAAAGAAGACGTGGATATATTTTCCCTGTTGTTTTATTGCCATAAATTGGTAATGAGGCATTGATATCCACCTTTGCAGTGCAATAAAAAACTCTACGACGACCATCAGAAATACCGGTTGTGTTCGGAAAGTAATCCAATTATTTTTCACGCCCTGCAATTGGTAGTAAGGAGTTCGGATCGTTTGGTGTATGCAGCTAGCACAGCATTTTCCAAAACCTGGGAGCGTCAGGATCGCCGTGTTCCTGTGCCTGTTGATATTTCTTGTCGCAGAGTGCAATCCCATCTTTTTGCGAAAAACGCTACGTTCTGTTCGAAACTAGACGAAACTCATGGTGACATCTACAAAATTACTAAGCAAACCTTCGGGATTTATGTGCGTCATAATCGCAAGTTTAAAGGTGGTCGTGCTGGAAACGTGTCGCCAAACTACACACGGGGAGGGCGTAGCCCCCTGTGATCGAAGTCGTTTAAGATGGACCGGAAAGACGTAGATAATAAATCACGCTGTAGAGTGCATGAACGAGCAAAGGTCACCATTGACCATTGAATGAGCTTGACGATAACAACAGAAATTATTAATAATCCGAAACTACCGTGCATGCATTTGGAAGGGAAATATGAGCATGCGGAAAGTGTGCCCCATGGTCTTTCTCAAATTATTGCCCAACGACCACAAGGACAACTGAGTGATGATAGCGAGCGAACGTTTGGAGTGCGTGCCAATTAAACTATTTTTTACAGTGCACGTCATACCAGTGACGAAACATGAATATTTCCGTAAAACCCTGAGACAAAACGCCAAAGTTCCTAATGGCATTCATCAGGGTCTCCTTGCCCCAGGAAGTCAAGAACGAGCACTTCGAAAGCGAACACCATGCTAATGACCTTTTTTGACACCCACAGTGTGTGGGTCATAAGGAATTCGTACCGCAAGGGCAGACAACAAACTCATTGTACTACGTGGATGCTCTCGAGAGTTTGTAAGAAAGGGTCCTTCGATCGCAATATCTGGCGCGATACCTGATACCAGGCAGTTGAACCACGACAATGGTCCCAGGCTTACATCTCTGTGCATATGAGAGTTCCTGGGCACGAACAAAGTTGCGATGCTTTCCCTGGTCTCCCATAATTCTGACCTCGCTGAGGAGGTCTTCTTCCGCTTCCCGAAACTCTAGAGCGCCATGGAAGGAGTTCATTTCCGGAATATCGAAGAGCTCCAACTCACACTTAGAAAGGCTTTAAATAGGAATCCTGTCGATGCCGTCCAGGATACCACAGTACATTACAGAGTCGCAGGCAAAATTTCTAAATCCCAAGTTGACTACTTTTAAAAATGTGAACGTTTGGAGCGAAAAGTTTTACATTTTTTCTATTCATAAAATTGAAATTACCTTCAGGAGACATCATCTAGATGTTACTAAGATAAGAGTTACCTTTTGAATATTACCAGCTATAATCAAAATGGGCACCTGAAATTGATACATACCACCACTGTAGTACATTTGTAATTTTGTGGAAGTCGTCCCTGTGCTTTGCGGAGGGTCCGGGTCTTTAGAGTCCAGCATCTTTTTTGGGGGTTTCCCTGTCCCATCTAGGTGATGGACAAAGAGATATTTGCATTAGAGTGTCACGCTTTTTTATTTTTTCTAAGAGTTAATTTCATTCAGCGAATACTGTGCTAGAACATGTGAAAATGCTACTGTTATTGTAGGCCTACAGCTGCCTACGGAGATATGCAAAATAATATAGTACAGGAACGCCTGCTGTTCACAAACATATATATATACACCCAATGTTGGTTCTGTCGGTCACCCAACCATTGTAAGAAATCTGGTACAGAAAGCACATAATATTCCTTACCGTGTATTTTTTCTTACGGTAGAGTTAAACAAGGTTCGAGCCAGTTTGCCTCAGTGTGACGAAACATTGCTACACACTCATAACAGGGTTCTTGAGATGCACCTCTAAAGCGCAACAGTATACATTGCGATTAAAATTCAGAGCAATAGCGTAATATTCTCGCATCATGTGGCAATTGATAGTGCCGCTCTGGCGTTACAAAGGGTGACAAATATTCCTTGAGATAAAGCAAATCGCTATGTAAGCAAGCATTTCATTTTGAAAAACATTTCAGCGTTAAAAAAAAAGATTTCTAGAGATAAAGAAAGAAATCATCAGCGTAAGATTAGGATTGGGAAATTTCAGTCATTATATACCTGTCTCTTGAGGAAGACGGGCCAAAACAGGTATATGTTCTCCGTGAGCATTTCAATTTCTAATCTCCTACTTGTAAAACTATTGGGCTTCCAAGCTGCAATATTTAGATGCTTTATTTAGAGTATTTTCTTGTCACTTCCTAAGCTAAACTTTCTAGCCCAAATTTTAGTTTATATAATTGATACTCCGCGTTTTCCTTATAGTGTTTAAATAGTTATTTATGCTTTGAAGTTCGTTTCTTCTGCTGCTGTCAAATGTAGTGTTGCAAGCTTGCCTGAAATTATTAATACCTGACCTTTTGCTTTCATCACAAAATATACCAATGCAGACTTTCGAGCAACGGGCATAAAGGCACGGTTCAGAAATAGTGTAGACATTGGGGATTTCATTATGCTCTCGACGGAGAACAAATGCTCGTATTCTGTAATCGTAGATATTTACAGCTGCCGTTTTCTCTGCGTATATGCATGACTATTATACATTCGGAAGCGAAAACTACTTTATTTTAGGTCAGGTTGTATTGCACGATGCATTTCTTGCGCACCACTTTGTCGTAAGCTTTATTCTGTGATACTTTTCCTAAAAACCCTCTTACAAAAGAAGTCTTGCATTTCAGTGTATTGATGCATTGGACAATGTTTTGGCTAATTAGAACTGTCTGAGCAAATCGGTCTGAGGCAATGAACACCAAGCCTAAGACTTTGAAACTTATTATATAGATACTTTTTAGATTTGATGAATTTTATCTTTATAACTTTCGAAGATGCCTGAGATTTTGATTCATTAAATGTAGGCGATGATTTTTATTGCAACATCAACAAAGTAGTCACGAAGAACACTCGGCCTGCTCGTTTCTAATGCACAGACAAAGGCCACAGCCGGAAAATTGGGGAAAATAAAATTGGTGCACATGACTGCATAGGTACTCAAATGCGAAATCATTAAATGTATTGCACCCAGAAATTTAGAGACGTGACGTTATCTGATTTTAACAACCTCATTACTGGATATGTTATGACGCCATTGTTACGTGGTCGTGACAAGGTTGAAGGCAGCGCTGTAATGGAATAGAATACCTTAAATAATCACTTTGGGCAGACCTGTAACGGAAAAAGAAATAAGCAACTCGACGGCGACCATAGCAGGAAGCGTGTTCATCTGTCCTTAAAAACGAATGCCTCATTCAATCGTCAACGCTCAATTCAAAGTCGGTGGTGAAATATGCTGTGAAACCCGAAATGATAACTGCTTTGAATATAGTAAAAATGGGCGCAAATTGTTAGAACCATTCGCAATGCATATCAGAACATAGCGCGTGAAATGGCAAGTGATAAGCCACGTTTCAGCAGCGCTGAGCGTAAACAAAGACTAAATGTGTTTCTCTGAAGATTACGCTATTACAAAAACCAAAGCGCCATTACGCTATTACGCTATAACGAAAACCGCTACGCTAAACCCTACGCCAAACGGTAACCGCTAACCGCTACGCTAACCGATACGCCAAACCGCTACGCTTAATTACGCTATTACGAAAACCAAAACCAAATTACAAAAAACCAAAGCGATAAAGCCGCAGGTTAACGGTTACAAGAAGCAACAAATATATTATTAGGATGTGAGGCATTATTACCTGTTAAAACATCGCCTCGAGGTTCCAATATAAACACACCTGTCTAAGCATAATCATTTGAAATTATACGTTATGGCCGTGTAGTGCGCGCAATATAGTTTGAGGTGCAGAACATGCACCATTTCTTAGTACTCGCTGCCCAGCTCGACTGCTGCAGTGCTGTCGGCACCGCAATGACGTTTCAGTTCAGTTGGTTGGTGAAGCATGGCAGGAAATAACAGTGTGCAGTCAACTCGCACACAAGAAAAGAAAGAATGCAATTAGGCGAGCGTTTTTGTTTTTTACGCGCTATCATCACCATCATCATCAGCCTGACTATACCCACTGCAGGGGGAGGGCCTCTCCCATATTTCTCCATTTTACGCGCTATAGTATCGGCATAATAGCCTGCACAGAGCCCGGCACTACTAAGTTGCGTTCCGACTCCCGAATTTTTTTATTATTCATATCTCAAATAAAAGGAGGCCCTAGTTCAGTCGGTAGCTATGGTGCCTCTTGATGTTTCTTCCACTCATTTAGTAAATACAATCACAGAACTAAACAAAACCACTGAATAATCTTTGCTATCATGTATTGTTCTCAACGTGATTTAAGCGGCGCTATTGCTCAAAAATGGAGCCTTTTTATTGATCAGTGGTTTTGTTTGAATGACCACAAATAGGCCTCGTATTACAAAATTCCGCATTTACTCAACCTGTTCTGCGCAAAGTATTATAGCTCATGACGCCAAGATCGGACATACTAAAACCGACTTGAGAGCTCGGTTGCAGACGTACCTTTTGTCACATCCTTCCCACCAGCTGGCTTGATTTGATTTGGAGCTTTGTCTAGAAAATAAGAAGGCGCAGCATATATATTACATAACGTACATGGACGCTTAAAAACTTATATAGCTCAATGTGGGCTTCATTTAGAGAAACAGTTTTATTGGACTGGTATATATATATATATATATGTATATATATATATATATATAGCACTGCTGCAAATAAATTCACTTGGCTGCTCTGATAAAATATGAAAGCAACTGACAACCTCCTAGGCCACATTGAAATTAGTTGATATGCGGCGGTTTGAGCAGAGGCATTTAACGAAGGAAATGTGACCAGCGCTTTTCATTATGTTCAGTAACCAACCGAAGATACACATGTATAATTATTTTATTGTGTGGGATACAAAAACAGTTATCTTAGAAGTAGGATGTTATAATATTTTTTGTCTAAGAATACACAAAGCTGTTAGGTGCACCCATGATACTATTCGCATCATGGACAATGACAACTGCGAAAGACCTTTCTTACGCTGCTTTTTTTGTTAAACATCGTAACACAAGTATATTGCAGGCGAAAATATCCATTAGGACCGCCTAAAAAGTCCATTGTTCAAATTTCAATGTGGCCTAGGAGGTTGTCAGTTGCTTTCATATTTTATCAGAGCAGCCAAGTGAATTTATTTGCAGCAGTGCTATATATATATATATATATATATATATATATATATA
>JAJIZL010029610.1:96102-173886 GCA_023969395.1 Amblyomma maculatum
CTCTCCTTTTTCTAATAATCGCGGTTCTGTGACCGCTAACTGCTTGCACAGAGCATTTCACCAATTTATCTGGTTAGTATGCAGCTAAACGTTTTACAATAAGTTCAAACTTCAATTTCAAGAAATTTGAAAAGAAAGACTAACAACACTACACATCTAAGTTTCACTTAGGTAACTGTAGCCAAACAGAAGAATGTTCAGTGTCAATTTTTTCGTAATATATGTAATTAAATGAAGGCTATATCATATATTTTATTCACTGCATTTAGCTCCAGCTTTTTGATTAAGAGCACAGATGCTAATGACTATCTTGTAGTGTGTTAGTCAGGATGCTATATATGCAGACATGCTGGTTAAAAATTTTATTCGAAATCAAAAAATATCGCGTCAGTGGCAAGCACCATCGGGAAGCTCCTCCCTAATTTTACTTCAGGGATGATACTTTGCTTCACAAGAAGGTGAATTTACAGGCAACGGTGATAACCCTGTTAATCTCCAGGTAACTAACCATTTGAAAAAGATGGCCCTGACGCCGCTCAGTCGACACAGTGACTCGTTATTTTGGTAGATCAAAAACAAAATCAATTACCATACTCTGCCACTGCGCTTTCCTTTCACATGAAGCCTCATAAGAATTCCTTCGTGCACGAAAGAGTAGCTTTGTATCCATTACATCGGCCTAACGTGCGTTTTAGATGGACTAGGCTGATGCTTCAGGCAAGTGATTACTAGACGGAGGGGTGTATAAAAGTGTATAATATGGTATGTTGACGCAATGTTACTCTGCAAAACGTGTATGCAACTGCAGTGAAGAAAAATATATTTAGAGCATCTAGACAAACCTGATACTTCGATGAGAGCTATGCTTACAAAATGTAGTCGCCCGGTTGCATATCTCGAGTATAAACTCCGGCATCTATTTAAACAGCCTAAGCATCTAACATTAAAAAACGCCTTTTCGAAGCTACTCAGCTCTTCCAGGAGTGTTACATTGATCCGGTACAAGTTTTCGTTGATGTCCGGTAGAATTTAGGCAATTTGCTTTTTCAAATAATTTGTTTTAAGGAGCGATTTGGCGCGACCACTTACCGCAGTCCTCCTCCATGACGCACTTCCCGTCGCTCCTTCGCGCCGCACCCTTGTCACATCCACATCTAAGTTCTGCGTGATTGCACTCCCAAGGGGCCACGCCAGGACACAGTTTTTGAAAAACAATACGGCTTCGCGGACAGAACCCCAACCTCTGTTTGTTGAAGCAACCTAAAATTTAAAACAATATAGCAGCATTAGAAGTCTGGTGCAAGAAATTTCCGCAGTTATCCCTGGCTAGTGTTTATTCGAAAAAAATCTTTAAAACAGGACTTATAAAATGCTTGGGCAGCCTATTTTCTTTTGCAGCACTATATCTTTCATTCGCCTTATTTCGGTCACGAGGAGGTGATTGCAGAGAATGTTTGACAGTGCGCTAACGTAGTGTGTATTCTCAATTTCTACGTCAACTGCAAACTCATCATGTGTAAACAAGACGCGAAAGGCAGGCAGTTATGAGAAGATGTGCACGAGCTAGGACTAAGACTCCATATGGACCCCGGCTTTCCGCCGAGGGTGGGGAGTAGCATTAGCGCAGATACATCCCCAA
Organism: Amblyomma maculatum; assembly: GCA_023969395.1. NCBI lineage: Eukaryota > Metazoa > Arthropoda > Arachnida > Ixodida > Ixodidae > Amblyomma > Amblyomma maculatum. Next base: position 97,742 of record JAJIZL010029610.1, read on the forward strand.
ACCAAACCTTCTTTAAAGCGCAGTAGATCTAAACTGGCAAAATACGAAACAGAACTTCGGAACACTTTAAAGTGCTTGCTTCCGAAATCCTGTTCCGTATTTTGACCTCTACCCTTATAAAAGGCGTAAAATCGTTCAGAAACCGTCAAAGGATATAAATTGGCACACTTTTTGGAAGTTACAGATAAAAAGATGCCCGGAGGCAAAAATTACGAATATCGTTCAACAAATAAAAGCCTCAAGCAACACGTTTGAGAGGCAGCGAAAACATTTGAAGATGACGACGCCTCAGAAATTGCTGACAGTACACTGACAGTACACTGACAGTACAGTACATTTGGGAAGCGATGCACAGTATGCAGAGTAGGCTTAAAAGTGTGAATGAAACGGGAACCTTAGCAAAAGGCTAACTATAGACACAACAGAGAAATAAAAAAATTGCGCGAATAATTTTTGCGAAGAACACTTTTGCGACAGGTGTGACGAAATAGAACGGGGAATGAGCCGTCCAAGACATGGGGGGAGCTACGTCACCTACAAGATCCAACAAACTCCAAGACCCAATCGGGCGTTCGATTGGCTAACGCTAGAAGAGTGGACAAAGGCACAGACCCTGTATTGATAAATAAACTAAAACAATGTGCATTAGAGACAACACCTCTTCTACTCTCCGGGTGAACTTTGGAGCGATGAGCGAGATACTCGACGCTGCCTTTAACTAAGTAAGAGTTAAGGGCAGAACTTTTCAGCCTAAAACTAAGTACTTGCCGGGCCCCGAACAGGAACTCAGAGGATGGCTCCATCGTCGCTCGTAGAGAGTACATAAATGTAGTTTGGACCAACAAAAAACTACCACAGCAATGGAGGCAGGCAAACGTGGTCCTAATCCCAAAGCTGGGCAAGCCTTTAAACTTGAAACTCTCAGGCCAATCTCAATAACCTTTTGCGTAGAGAAACAGATGGATCGAGTCGTGTAGTGGTCCCCCATTTCTGGTTGAAAATAAAAGTCGTTATCCATCCATTCATCATTTCAACATGTCTCATGAGCGTTGTTTTATGGGTTTGCGTTCACCGACGAGGCTCTGATAAGCACCTTATTTTTGATATAGATTCCGAAGCATTTCTCGGTTGATGGTAAGATTCCTGCGTGAGAGCTGATTCGCTCTACGCTTAGTAATGTTTTTATTCAATAGAAACAGATTATTGACGCAACCAGCCTGGCACTTTTGGAACAGTGATGGAAGTCTATCTCCATATGCCCTGACACCAGTGAATGAAACATTATGCGTGATTTTTTGGGTAAGAATATATGTAGAAAGTGATGGTGTCGGGTATATGAACGGCGACCATTTCCCTGGTTTTGCGGGTCGGCAATTATCAATATAAAGACTAGTTTGAACAGCTCACCCCCGCAGCTCAGCAGTACAGAATCGGATTCCAAATACCAAGGTTGTGCGCTCGTATACAACATGCAGCATGTGCTCGTTTTGGCCTTGACTTTTTTACTTTCAGGTTCATTACTTCTATGATTACATTATTTTTTTCATGTTGCTAAAATAGGAATATTCCCATAATCTTCTATGTTATGAATGCCTGCGGGCTCTTTTCACTTTTATCTGTGCATTCAGTTATTAACGGTAATCGAGGGACGATTTTCATTTTTTTGTTTCACTGAAAACTTTTAGATTATGGGATATGCATACACACAAACGAAGGGAATTTTGGTATGCTAGATATGCCGTAGCTTGCTACCGAGAAAATAGTATATCATAAGAAGTTCAAACTCGACTTTTGTTATTTCAAAAATGTGAATGTTGAGAGCCCTTCTATATTTTCCCTAAAATTTTGTCGTTCTAAAATTTTTACACAATAATTAGATGTAATTTATATTTTCCCTAAAGTAATAAAACGTTGATGTGGTGCAGCTTTGCTGGAAATACCACCGCTCCAGCGTCCTTCGAATTAAAAAATGCTTTACTGTGAGCTGTGCAACATTCTGTCTTTTCTATAAGACCCTTTTTCGCAAAGAAACTGAATGGCTGCTCAGTGATGATTCATTTAAAGCAGCGCGAAAACACAGGACTAAAAGGAACAGGAGACGACACAAGCGCTTTCTAACTGAATTTTTATTTGTAGAAAGGTGTAGTTATATAGGAACCAACCCAGATAAAATCAAGACGAGACACGTGAAAACCACCGCGGTGCCCTTTTAGAAACAGTGCGCGTGCGCAAAGTCAGGATTGAACACTTAAACACAACTAACAAACCTATCAACCTCCCACATGACAAACACCCGCTAACACTCCATCGCTAAATATTCACAGAGAGCGTGAATTTCTTTTTCTTCAAGATTAACGGAAGGTGTAGCTACGCACGCGTCAAACTCTTTATTTATCAGAAACGCCTCGACCAGCTCTCTGCATATCCGATCAGGGTGACTGAACAAGATAGTGGTCCTGTTCAAATGGGGGTAACAATATTTACACTCCCGGCAATGAACGGCAAGGTTGGACGACACAGCTCCTTTTACTGATCTGCTAACACACTGCATTCATTATGTCAAAATATTTGGACAACCCTGCAGTGGCCACAGGACTGGAGGAGGTCAGTTTACATCCCCATTCCAAAGAAAGGCAGTGCCAAAGATTGTTTCAACTACCGCACGATCGCGCTTATTTCGCATGCTAGCAAGGTGATGTTAAAAATCCTGCAAGGTAGGCTGCAGCAGTATGTGGATCGGGAGCTTCTGGACGTGCAAGCTGGGTTTCGCAAGGGCAGAGGAACTAGAGACCAAATTGCCAACCTTCGCTGGATCATGGAAAAAGCAAAAGAGTTCCAGAAACCCATTTACTTCTGCTTTATTGATTATGCGAAAGCGTTTGACTGCGTAGATCACAGCACATTGTGGCAAGCTCTCCAAGAGATGGGAGTTCCAATTCACCTCATCTGTCTCCTCAGGAACCTTTATGAAGGGCAAGAGGCCACAGTCAGAACTGGGCATAGTCTTACTGAGTGGTTTCCGATTGAGAAAGGGGTGAGGCAAGGCTGCATACTGTCGCCCTGCCTATTTAACCTATATGCAGAGTGCATCATGAGGAAGGCCGGTCTGGACGAGTCTTCAGCTGGAGTGAAGATTGCTGGAAAACGTATCAACAACCTTAGATATGCGGATGATACCACTTTAATGGCAGAAAGTGAAGTGGAACTCAAGAGACTTCTGATGCGCGCACAAGAAGAGAGTGAGAAGTCTGGGCTTAAACTGAACATTAAAAAGACGAAGATCATGGCGTCTTGCCCTATCAAGTCCTGGAGCATCAATGGACAAGAAGTGGAAGCTGTGACAGATTTTCTGTTCTTGGGCGCCAAGATTACCTCGGAAGGAGACTGCAGCCATGAAATTAGGAGACGCCTGCTTCTGGGAAAGAGAGCAATGGTTAGCCTTGACCGCCTAGTAAAGAGCAGAGACATTAATCTGCCAACCGAGATCCGTATAACCCGTGCTGTGGTCTTTCCAGTTGTGATGTATGGATGCGAGAGTTGGACTGTGAAAAAGGCTGACCACCGAAGAATTGACGCGTTTGAATTGTGGTGCTGGCGAAGACTCTTAAGAGTTCCTTGGACTGCCAGAAGATCAAATCAGTCGATATTGTCAACCATAAACCCTGACTGCTCATTGGAGGGTCAAATTCTAAAGTTAAAGCTCAGCTACTTTGGTCATCTGATGAGAAGAGAGGAGTCGCTGGAGAAAGATTTGATGTTGGGAAAGGTTGCGGGTCGCCGGAGAAGGGGTAGGCAGCGAACGCGATGGTTAGATGGCATTCTCGAGGCATTGCAGATGAAGCTATGTGATGTTAAGAAGATAGTGAGAGACCGGAAAGCGTGGCGTGACATGGTCCATAGGGTCACGAAGAGTCGGACACGACTGAACGCCTGAACTGAACTGGTGTTAAAACAAGCGCTCATTAATACAACGGCCTGTCTGACCAATGTAAGATTTTCCCCATGAACGCGGGATGGAATATACCACAGCCGTGTCGCAGTCGATGAGCGGTCTCCTGTGCGCTACTGTGCACTTCATCCTCGCCTGGGCGCCTTGGGATGATCCCATCTTCTAGATAGTACGTAGATGGTTCATTGCCGGCGAGGTCCTCACTGCCATAACTCTGTCACCAAAATCGCTCGATGAAAAATTTATATTGATCCTGAGGGAACTTTCGCATTGATTACCTAAATTTCGTCCAACACTCAAATAACATGGAAGTTCTACTCTTATGTTGTGGAAATTGCTGTCCATATGCAGTTAAACATTGCATTGTTATCGCCGGTGAATTTCATAATAAAGCAATAGTAATGTTTATTCTAGCTTTATCAGGCGTCTAAAGACCACGAGTTATATAATTTCCAGCTAGCTCCCATAGAAAATGTGTTACGTCCAATTCTGAGTTTTGACCTTTCAGGTCAATGTCATGCTTTTGCCTTTTGAAGCAGCGCAGATCTTTTGTCAGGAATAGGGACCATTGCTCAGTCATATTTGCGGCGAGCTTGAGAGTGTTTTCAAAACTAGTATTACTAAAAAACGTATTGGTCTACTTGGTGCATTAGGTTGAAAAGAAAGTTCTGTGGTGCTAAAAAAGACGAATACATCGACACGGACAGCACGTTCGCACAAGAAAAGAGCTGAAGAGCTTTCTGCGCATGTGGTAAAAATTGGTCCGGTAAACCACCTCAAATACCTTCACACAACAGAAAGCGTATCAACCTCACTTTCCGCAACCCTAAGAAGTCGACATTCGGCACCAAATATAGGCTTCGAGATGTTATTCATGGAAGCTCAACACATACTTTTGATATAAGCGGCGAACAACTCACGGGTGAGTACGTCATCGCTACCATTTCAAATTCTGTATTCTGCGAGGTTTCACTCAAATATAGATCCAAATCGCAAGATCGACAGCGGCGGGTAGTTGAGAATTCTTGTTGTTGATGATGCAACGCTAGTGCTTCATCATCTGGTCATGTGTGCACCATTCATTAACGCATGACCAGATTGGGCGGCATGCGCCTTCCAAGAGTTAAGGGGGATTTATAAATGATCCCGGTGGCGCATTTGTTACAGCTTTACAGAATACATAGACCAACCGTTGCTGAGCTTTTCCTTCCAGCGCGCGTCAACCAAGCGCACATATTAGCCAATATCTGAGGGGCGGAGGAAACCGTTTGGACACCGTACTTAATGGCACCTTCTTTGAACTAAGCTCAGATGAAGCAGGAGCTGCCAATTCAGGTTTCTCAAGAGGGGCATCGGATCGTCGAGGACATATGCATTTCATTTCTTACGTGTTGCTCCTACACCTCGCAGGCAAACCCGTACAGAGTAGTGAATCAAACATTTGTGTCAACGTTCAGTTGTTTTTCACTTAAGTGACGACCTATACCTGTTTACTAATGCCATATGTGAGGCTATAGAAACACGTTAGGGGATATCTGCTTAAGAGAGTTCGAAATTGCAGGTGCACAAATGAGGCCTCGCAAATTCAGCTGCCGTCAGAGGTCTTTTAATATAAAATGGCACCTTATTATTAAAGTGGGAGTTTGTATCTACCTTTACTCGAAGAAACACATTGTTCGTCCTTTTCCTCTTGCGGGAGATACCGTGCAGGCTGGCCACAACGCGCTTTCATCCGAAAAGTTGTAAAAACAAATATAAAGGGCTGTCTTCGCTTAACCCTATATTATGCGCCGAAATATAAAGTCAACAACTTCACGCCTTTCCATAAAACTACATTCTCCACTTTCCCAATGCTCCCTTTACCGTCCCTTTTCACTGTGTTCATAACGCTCCAAAGTAACGGTCCCTGCATTATCAGAAGCATATAATCCATTTAAAAAGGTATAGAAATCTTGAAAGTAAACTTTTACTCGAAGACACCGGACATTTTACAGCACGGACCTCAGACTCATACATTTACCACTCAAGCCGCAATTAGAATTTTTTTTCCTCTTTTGTCAGTATCCAAAATTAACATAAATAGCTAGAGGAAGAATAAATAAAATCATTACAAAATTGAAACAGTAAAATTAAGTAAAAGTGAATAGAAGTCAACGAAAAGGTCATATTGTACACCTCAACGGGCCATTATTCATGGGAAAGGAGAGCGGTGTGTATTCATTTGTGCTAGAGCACAAGACCGAGACAGCTTTGTGATTTGGACTAAAATAATTTTTCGGTTAATAAATACCTCTGTCGATTGGCGGAAAAACAAGACAACGAGATATAAGGAATGGCAGGTAGTCAGGTGCTTTCCTTTTGAAGGCAGCTGATCTCTGTTAGAAGATATCGCTCATTAAGGATTCCACATTGGCTCTTTCATTTTCGGAAAGATCCCGCTGCATCTTAAGATGACGCTTTTTATTTAATTAGTTGAATAGCAAACAATGCGGCCAAACAAACCCATCTAGATGGCACGTTGTTTTGGTCTAAAGGGACATGTAGACCTTGGCCAATGTAGATTTCCGGCCTAACACATGTTCTTTTTGTGAGCATTGTTTCATGTTTGTTTATTTTTCTATTTACTCGAGGTAATGTCTTGAATAACCTTTAGTTGTGAGTTAGAGCTCATCATTATTTTTACCACTTTGTCCTTGTGAAGACGCGCCAACCTTTCACTAAGCACGTGGACCGCCTGTTACGAGAATCCTTGTTACGTATTTATACCGAACCAACTAGCCAATTCTGTCGAAATATTCAGCTTTTACTGCGTAGCGTCTGCAGATGACGGCGAATAATATAACAGTCAGGTTAACCAAACTCCGCTACAACACAAAACGCCGGCAACGGTTAGCAGTGGACGTTTTACCAAAACGAGAACTTTACCCTAAATACAAGAGCCGTCTGGGATTGTTTGTGATTCATTATAAAGTTAACAGCGCAAATAACATAGCCGGAACACAACTGAAGAGGACGCCACAAAGAACGATGACTTTCAACCCTAATGCTGGCTCTTTCGATGGTAATTTGAAAAAGCATTTGGCACATTGCCCTTATTGCATCATCTCCTCTAGGCAGATGCACCGGTGCAAGACCTTTCACATCAAAAGCGGTCTCTGTGATGTTTCACATATTGGGTGCGGACAACGGAGTAAGATCTTCAGTTTGTTATCGTGAGGCAGCTTGAAAGCAACGCAGTATACATTTTAAAAAGAAAAGTAGTTTCTGCTCGGCGTTGGGCCAGATAGCACAGTTGAGCCTTCTTGCATTTCCTTAGACGTGCGCGCTGGATTAAGCAGCATTCTGGGCAATATGGATTACTGGAACTTACCTTCGATAATCGGAGTAACTCCCATGATAAGAAAAATAATTGTAGTGATATTCGCACCGATCATAGTAGTACTTTCAGCCAATGAGACCTAAAGAATAAATAGTTATTTTAGAAATAGAAAAGACCAACGTTGAGCATACAAATTTGTATACGACAAACCCAAAGGGGGCCAGGTTTACAGCTAATACGAAAAAGCAGGTTCTCTGAAAAATGTGTGCTCAAGGTAACTAATTCTACGGCGTTGGTTCTCTAAGCAGGATAGCGAGGGTCCAATTTTAGAACGATGTCTGCCTTGATAATGTCTTATGAAGATTGCAAACTAAGAATCTGCCTTACGAAGTTTCCGGAAACGTCGGTTTGGACTAGTTCTGAGAAAGCTATTTCAGTGATGTTCGGTTTGCAGTAAATTTTCAAGCTCATGCAGTGGATGTGAGTGAGAAGAACCAAAGAAAATTTGTTCTTAAAATGCTGGTTGAGATGTGTTAAACATTCTACTCCTATTATTGTTCTCATGTTCCTTGTTCGGTGTGCGTATAATTTTATCGCTGTATATGCTACCTCTTTAAGTCCGCGTTACCTTCAGGGGTTCGTATAAATGTATAAATATATTCAGGTTTTTCATTTACTCTGGAAGTTGATGTGGTCTTTTGTTGTTAATCATCACCATAGTGTCTCCAGTTTCACTTAAGACTTGCTTATGTGTCAAAGGATTGCGCCAACCCGCTTGGTGTTATTGCTACTGCATAGGTATTGTAGAAACGCATTTTTGAACACATTTATAGAGTGAGTACTTCCGCCTATTAAGGTTGATTTGATGCCAGCACTTGGCCGATGGTTGTCTGAAGTGCGTTCAGTCTTGCTATTTAGCCAAGAATTGCAAATTGTAACATTGAAGTACTCAGTAGAACTAGAGCGCATTTCGGTGTAGTGATACTATCTCTTATAGATTAGGAATAATTATTTTGCAAATGAGTTGAAAAATGCAAGTAATTAAATTTAAGATATCTTGCCACAAAAGGCGGAGGCCAATGATTATTCGTTGTACTAAGGGAATAAATAATGAAATAGGAGGTACTAGCAGAAATCATGCAGCGAAAACAAACAAATAAAATGTCGAATCTTAAGGTCTTAACATATATATTGGGTTAAGGGAACATACCATGTAAGTTGTTAATCTGCCACTGAGTGCCCAATAGGCTTCAGGGCCTGATGCTACACCATATTCAGGGAAGAGGTTTGGTACCAAAAAAGAAAAAATAGAAATTAGGATACAAGGAGTCAGAGCAAGCCAACACAAAAAAAATAACGCAAAATAGTTTGTCACCACATATCATATCTTGGCTACGTAATTTTGCACAGATAATGCGACATTAAGCATAACCAGTTTAATTCTCTCAGATGCTTATCTTGATAAGCCGACAACATATAAAAATTCTCTTATGTCGAAAACGCAGACCTAATAGAGGCACTGCAGCTCCCATGCAATGTTGGTGAGGAATAACCCCGTGCCATTTTCGGTTATCACGTGAGAAGGACACCTGTTGGAGACGTGGCTGTCAACATCCTCTGGCCCCTGCAGGACTGTTATACAACACGGCATACACATCCACGAGGCTAGTGGTGGATTACTTCATCGACGTGGTGAAGAACCGCTTATGTTGGCTGAAAAATTATCAAGCCCTGCTCTACCAGCCTGAGCTGGGAGCCTATATGGTCGCAACATTGCCGTGCTGCATAACCGCACAGGATGCCTTCTTTCCTGCGGACGAAAAAAATGCTACTGATTTGGACTACAAAAGGGTGAGATCTGCATACTGACTACATTGATGTGATATCTGACTGATCATGTATACATACTGAAATGTGTCATGCTGAGCAATGTTGAACGCCTATTCTAGAGAACCGCCAGCAGACTGGAACACCTGCACATGGTACGACAGCTGCGACGCTATTCTCAGCAGAACAGCCGGCCATGATTTATCACATGTAGCCAACCAACTTGTCACAGGCAGCCATCTGTCAGCTCCGCTTTCATGTGTGTTCCAGAAGCCTGCTGTAGCGAAATACTATCTCTTCAAGTCGTACCATGTGATCAAACATCTCATCCGTCAAATGCAACTGATCTTTGTACAATCCTTCACTGTTGTTTGAAACCGCGTGCATTGGTGTTTTGTTTGTATGTGTGTTAAATTAAAAAAAAAATGTTTGCAACTATTGTCTGCGGTGCCTATCGTAGTGGGTAAATCTCGCAGAGGGTTTAGCAGCACATAGCATACCATTACTTTGCTACCACTTTCTTCATATCTTATTTTGCAGTAGTGAAACCAACTGTATTCAAATTCATCTGCCCTGTTTTGAATAAACCTTAAAATAATTCACTCTTGTAATGCAGAGGCAGAGTTGGCAAAATTATTTGCCTAATGACTCTAAGCTGCCAAGATACTTATCCGATGTTTGGCACATTTCGAAAATGGAAATGAAATATACAATATAACAGTGCAAAACCATAACATACGTAAGTGTTACATATAATGTTTGCGCATATTAGTCGTGTTAATGAACATCTAAGCACCTAAGCACCACGAATACCATTATGAAGCACACAATGCGCGCGTATCGCGGGTGGTGTCATTTTGGTGGAATGTGATTGGGAGCTTTGCATAATGCTAAATATTTCAGCATATCAAGAAAAAGTCTGCACAATGCATAATAATTGCGGGTTTTAGTGATGAGAGTTACTTTAGCATGCGTATGATATCCCTGTAGGTATATAAACAGGCGCTAACATCACAGACGCATAAAGAAAACGGCGTGTGGGTGGAGGTTGACACTCAAAAGAAAAACAAGAGCCATGAAGAACGCTGTAAAAATACAGCCCACATTGCAATGGACGCTGCGTCGACAGCTCTACACGTGGCAGAATGGAGGGCTCTGCTACTACAGAAAACGAAGGCATCAGGTTCAACCCCGACGGGGTCTCGCAGCAGTCTCGGGATTATGAAGCTTCCTAGCTACCCGCCTACACACACAGATGATCTTGTAGACAGAGCAGTTCATTTTAGGCAGCATAAATGCTATAACCACGCATATAACCTGTGCGCTCTGGAGAACATGTGTGGAATAATATGTGCTAATTGTGTTAACAAATAAATGAGAAAATTGAAATATTCTCACTTGACACGATATGTTCAACAGTAGATTCTTGCTTCGATCTTCCTGAGCAATTGACGTGCTTTTATAGCGTTTATGTTGTATTGGACTGACGTACAATGTTTCACAACGTCACTACCATTTTGAAACTAAAATTCTTTTCCTTGTGATGTAATCTTTCATATGTGAAGAATTGTGCTGGTTCATCTCAGAGCTTGTATTTTTCATGAATTCGGAGTGATGAAATACACACATAACACTAGCGGTGAAGATATTGTTTTGAGCAATCTTTTTGAAACTAAATGTGTAGTTATAAAATACCTATTCCGATGTAGCTCAGCAGTGATCTTTAAATGCCGAAGCTCCTTTTTGGCGATAATGATACAAACCGCCACAACACTGAGCAAAAGGTCAAGCTACGCTCATACAGAACGATCACACAAAAAAGACTGAGAACAACACACGATGCTAAAGTCCCGTATAATAAAGAAATGAATTGGCAAAAATATTGCTCAGGGACGATATGTATATTTTAAAATATCTGTCCAGGTAGCAAAAAACCTTCGTCAGATATAAATTTCATTAGTTCATTTATCTACATATACATATTGCCCTTCAATCCTTCTCTCCACATTTGATATTTCCCATGCACTACAATTCATAACAATTAGGCACGAAAATATCCCATCGAAACACCTTGGCTTAAGGGCACATTGAAATTTGTTGTTACATAGAGACATGCATGCCACGCCTTCGCTTAATCATATGCCCTGTTAGGGCCCACACAATCCCGATTTTTCAAACTTGTGTGTAAATCTCTATTTGACCTCGACAGTAATAAATGCCTCGTTCTCTAGGAATTCAGACCTAGCTTTGTGAGCTATAGAGCGCAGGCATGGCTTTATTGACTACCTTCCAGATGACATAGAACAGCTCTATCTTGGCGTCGCTATCACAGGTTATGTTCCACCTGGCCGGCGCACCCAAATCGAGGTCGCTTTTTCGATGCGAGGGTGTGACAAAAATTCACTTAACCAGCACTGCTCGACACGGCGATATATAGGCTACCCCAGAAAACGTAGGCACCTTCCTATCGCTTTTAAAGCAGTCATTTATTTATCGTTTGTTCAATATTGCCAGCCATATTTCTGTGGCAAAAGTAGGAGGGGGTTTTCTGATGGTCTTTGGTTAATCAGGTTGATTACAACAGTGTAGTAGTGCGTACCTTTCGCGTAATAGAGACAGAAATTAAAATGCTGAGAATAAACTATAAAAGCAAATTTACGCAAACGACATTTAGAGAGAAGGCCGACAAATAGAGACCAGTTACGCTTCCACCTCATAAAATTTATAGTGAAGCAAAACTATCCACCTAATTTTCTTATTTAGGCGGCAGTAGCTTTACAAATTATCTTTGTGAGTATATATAATAATAATGAGTATGTACAATATAGTGAAGAGAGAACCGACAGGGTTATTGAATAAACTAGTAGCGAAGTGCTTGCATGTGAAATAGGATTTACCAGTGGAGCTGAAGACGTGTGATTTTATTGGTTTGGCTTCATGAAGAGAAAATTGAACTGCACTGCCCTTAACTCTTTATCTTTTTCTTTCATATGCTCGCTTCAATCTCTGCATGCAGATGGTACGGCCCGTAAATGTTCTAGCAGGTATTTTTATTCATGTAATGAAGAACTCCCTTAATGCAAAGTACATCTGCATGAAACAAACGCGTGTCTGTTTATGACGCCTTTGACATTCTAGGAACCGCTTAAGACAGAGACTAGCTGAACATCTGGCAGCTTAACAAGGATGCGTGCAAGAGTGGGGAAAGCGAAATGATCGTTCAAAATATGTTGAAAAAGCTGCACTTCGTCAAGACTAGCGGCTGTCAAAACTGGATCTGATCCATAATAAAGCATTTATGATTCTTCTTCTCGTTGGTGTTCAGGTCCAGTTTAGGATGAACTACAGGGCGTTTAAATTTCACGCTAGCTTCATCAACCGATATATTGGGTTCCCGCATCAGAAGTTCTTGGTTCAAAAAGTACATATAAAAGCTTATGCATGTCTCTTTCACACGAGAATTGATATCATATTTTCGGTAAGATTACTTTGACCTCCTGACTTTTTTCGAGTCTCCGGCAGCCTCTTTTAGTACAAAAGACAGTAGCTTCTTTTCAATTAATTGTTCCGAAGCGAGCGTTTTTTTTTGGATACCATATCTCTAATTTTACACAAACGTGCTAGATACAAGGACATCAGGTGGTGTTTATTGATTCTTTAGCGTTCAGCATAACATTGAGTAGGCATTGTCGGAGAGTAAATGCTGCTATAGTTATTTTCTCACAATAGTTATTTGGGACGTATCCTGTTTTCACTATGAATGGTACATTGTAGTACTGCATAGAAATGCTAAGTGCACAGCTATGTAGCAAACGTTATTGTGAGAGCTGTTGGTCGTGTTAATACTTTGTCTTCCTTTTTAATAAATGTTGATATCAGGTAAAGTGCGTTTGCTGCCCACTCTCAGGTATGAAGCTAATAAATGATGGTTATAGTTATTTGAACTGAACGAGTATTCGAAAATTGTCTAAAGGCTTCCCGTCTATCCCCATTCCCAGCTCTCAGCCCTAAGTGGAGGTATTTCACATCGTTTCGCCAATCATTGCTCTTTAGCTCATTTGCATTTTTGTGTTAAGATGTACTTTATAAAGCTTTTTGGTTTGTGGTAGAGGTCGCAATATGTAGCTATGATTACAGACAATCTAAACCATGCAAGGGTGGAGGAACGGGCTAGTCGGCAGTTGATTTTAGAAAAAAAGTAGCTCATTCCTCAGACATGATCAATGCAAGAAGCGACGACACAGTGCTGTCTCGTCGTTTCTTTCAATGTCCATGTCGCAAGTGTGCGCTGTTTCTTTCTAAAAATCGAAATGGAATCCCCCAAGCTGGACTAGATTCGTAACTGTTTGCATACGCTTGAGTTGATGTCAACGAGTAATTACAATCTCAGTATAACTAGAATATCGTTCTTCAGACGGGCGTCCAAATGATGTTATCCTGATGGCAGTAGAGGTTGTCCCACTTTGATTGCCGATATACAGGTGCATATGCAGAAAATCAAAAACATGGCTATTATTCGAAGCGCTGCGCGCTGACTGTCGCTATGCGACTCGGTATGGCTAGACTTTATCGATTTTTCTGGGTTTTTACTTCTTATTTGACGGTTATATGAGAAACAGGCGACATAATAATAACAGGTATGAGAGCTAATGCTCTTGAAAAACTATCGAAGTTTTCTAGGAAGGTTATTTGTGTCATAGTTGAGGACAATTACTCCACTCTTAGGAGCCAGCAACCATTTGTCGGGTGCCATGAAAACGTGCTCTACGCGATATCTTGGCCAAGTGCTGAACCATACACGGGTTGTCAACATGGGCAAATGTCAGGGGGAGAGCCTCATCAAACACAAGAATTCCCAGCATGCACACTAGTGACTGCGAGAACTGCAAAGAATTTAGTCCCTGCTTGAGAAGAACGATAATATCTCATTAATGTTAACAAAGGTGGTGAAGCCGTGGAAAAAGCACTCGCCTGAGCCAGCGCAAGATTGATGTTGTCGAGAGAAAAAGAAATTGGCACTTTATAAATTCTTAGAAGATGTTTATATAGCTGTTAGTCTGAAGTTTTCTGTCTTCTGATGACTTGTTTGTTAGTGTTTTGCTTCTATTGTTTCCCTCCATTAACTGACAGAAACTCTATCCGCGTGCCCTTTGGTGACTCCGTGAAACATAGCCAGACCCATTATTTCCTTTCATTCGTGTATGCCCGCTCTATTATAATGTATATCGTGCGCTCGGGAATAATCTTTGAGGTTAGCGATTCTTTTTGTCTTCGCCGTGGCGCTTTGAGAATTTATGCAAGTGTCAACAGGTAATAACTACAATTTAATAACGATGCGCCACTAATGGCGCGCACACTCCCAAACACACCCATAGAGTGAGCGTGGGTGGCCGTTCCGGTTTCAAAGGAAATGCCCTCGACTTGCGTGATAAGCTGAGCCAGAATTCAACTACCAGTAGTGAAAAAAGGGGGCCGCCGTTTGGTGCCCAGCTTTCTCCGGTTCAAGCCAGATTAAGAGTGGAAGTCAGAAGTAATGAACAAAATGAACTTTATACACAGCAAGAGACGATACACAGGAATACAAACTAACACTGCAAATACACAAACAGATTTTCACAGAAAGGCAAAGCTAAGGATGCAGCTAAAGAGGAATTCAAAAACACAGAGCCTTTACAACACTGAACAATACATCATAAAGTCAACAAACCAACAAACCCCAAATTGTTCCCCATGCACTGTCGCAGACCGACGTCTGAAGTGTCACGATGTGGCCGCCATGTAAGCCGAGCGCTACTCTTTCGCAGATCAATGGGCTTGCCGAGCTGTAAGTTCACCCCGGGAATCGCTGGCTGGTGCGAGCAACGCGCTCTCAATAAATAGGGCGCGCCGCGACTATCTGGTACGACGCTCCAAGACTTGCGCGCACATACACTTCCCTGTTCTGAGCGTCCCCTTTTCCTCCCTTCGAGCCACCCTTCTTCATTAGTTAGGCGAGGTCGAAACTTCTCGACGACTTGCATCTTCCGGGTGAGTGAGTTACCACGAGCAGACGGGTAGGTGGAGGAGAAGACGTCAACCCCGTCTCCTCCGAGTGAGCAGGAGACGGGGTTGACGGATGCGTGCAAGGCAATGGGCTCTCCTCTCGCGGAGAAAGAAACATTGCTCAAATATGGTGTAACACTCGACGAAGCCGCTGCGCAGGCTTTCTTCGCTCCACGCTACCTTAATACCATGTGCGCCGCAGTCGTGACCGCATGAAATACTAACACTCTGAGCAACGGGGGCTTGGTATTTAATGATCAGTGGAGACCTACACACGGAGAGGGCACGCAGATTGGACGAGATTGCCTTAGGGAGAGAACTGGGAAGTTTTCTTTAGGAACATACTGAGAAAAACTGCCCACGTACTGTGCTGCAAGCCCCTTGCTTTCTAAAACGCCCTGTTCTTCTCATTAGGAATCGCCAAACAACTCCTCCAAAATTTACCCTGCGCCTACTCGACTTCAGCCCCCTAGCTTGCGAGGAGACTGATGGGATAGGCTTGGTGCAGGCTTTCGAAATTGGAGGAGGGCGCGAACAGCTCCGATTCCACTTTCAGTTAGATCAAACTGATCACAATTATTTGGGCGATTAGTAGGCCGCCTATATTTTATACCAGTCAAACACTAGTTAAAGCAAGGTAAATGCATATTAGCAGCCGAAATCCCGTCTGGGAAACCTGGACTTTAAATTGCACAAGTAATTGCATAAATCACCATCAGCGGGTCTATATCCACTGCAGGGCGATAGACTCTGCGATATTCCTGTAATTTAGCCGGACCTGTGGTAGATGCATTCATTTACCCGCTGCGCACATCTCAATCTCAACCACCTACCTAACTTTTTACTGGCCCCCGACACGCTTTCCTTCCATTGGAATTCAATTCCTCACCCTTAGTGACTATCGGTCGTCCTATCCCGCA
This sequence comes from Amblyomma maculatum, assembly GCA_023969395.1. Lineage (NCBI taxonomy): Eukaryota > Metazoa > Arthropoda > Arachnida > Ixodida > Ixodidae > Amblyomma > Amblyomma maculatum. The sequence continues at coordinate 113,799 of JAJIZL010029610.1, forward strand.
CAACATGTGCTATACATGCCTATTGCATCTTGGGTTCCAATACATAGGTAATATTTCGAGTTATTATTGCGTAAGCATTACGTCGCCAGGTTTCAGCCCATCGCGTAAACCCGGCTGGTAGCCGCGTTAGGCCATTTGAGCGACCTCAGCTGGGGCCCCTCTTCAAGCAGTCTGGTAAACCCGGTCTGTAGCCACGCCGCACCGCAGACAAGAAGAAGAAGAAATAACAGAAAGATAAATTACGCCAGCTTTGCTTACGCAGCATACTAGATTTAACTAAAGCTAAGCCCCAGCTAATATTTTTGCTGACCCAGCCTTGCGCTTCTTATTTTTTACTGTTACAAATACCACTTTTTGTTTCATAGCCCTCTGCATCTCTCAACTTATATAGAGCCCTTTTTGTTAGCCTTCACATTTCAACCCTGTAAGTGAGTACAAGTAAGATACAACTAGTGAATACTTTTTTTCCAGCGATACTGGTAAGCTGCTAGTCATCGTCTGCGAATACTTGTCAATTGCGATCCATCCCAATCTTATTTGCCTGGTATTTCCCTTCCGTGGTATGCATGTGCGGTTACTGCCTGTCCTAAGTGACATATTCGCCTTCAACGTCCAATGTTTCCTACCTTTTGTGAAATGATGTTCCTTGAGAGGCTGATGGAGAATACCTTAGTCTTCTGCATATTGAATTTCAAGCCTATCGTGGCACGTCATCGTGGTTTTGACGCAAAAGAAGACGAGATCCTCAGCACGCCTGCCAAGCACGCGCAGCTCGTTCTTCGTGGCACCAGGACTAAATGCTGGCGGTTGGCTGTCCCGCTCCCGCCTGGCTCAGCGGGTCTTGTGAAATGTACTTGTGGAGACCCGACAACGAGTGTGTCGGCGGTTTGTCGCCACAAGTTTGGTGACTCCTGACTTCGAGTCTTCGCTCTCTGTTCCCTGCACTTGCATCAGCCGCTTCGCTAGGCCTACCAGCGCATATAGCTTCAAACCCCGCCTACCTTCGATCGTGTAATGGCCACAATTTCCCCACTCATGTACCACCTTCGTCGTCTCCCACGATGCCACCTTATGAGTCTCCGCCGTCTCCGCCCACAAGTTTTCTGACTTCTGGTCAGCAGACTCAGAACTTTGGTTCCTCACCATCGAGACCTTGTTTCGCCGGCACCGCATCACTTCGCAGGTGACCATGTTCTACCAAGTCATTGGCGAGCTCACGCCTACTACAGCTGCGATTGTTCGCGACGTCCTGCGCTCTCCGCCTGCCGATCACACTTATATCACCTTCGGCGACCCTGGTCCAGCGAACTTCTGAAACGAAGCCGCATCATCTGCAGCAACTCCTTACCTTGGAAGAGCTAGTAGATAACAAGCCTACCGGGCTATTGCATTGCATGACCGCCCTGGCTGGAAACTCAGTTGCTGCACGCGACAGCGCAATCCTGCGGGAACGCTTCCTGCAGCACCTACCACCACAGGTGCGCATGATCCCGAGTGCGTCTTCATCTCAGATACTGGAATCACTCGCTACGCTGGCAGATAAGATTATGGACGTCCGTTTCCCCTCCGTGGAAAATATTCATCGTCCTCTTCACTGAGTTGCCCAACATAGGAGCTGACGATCACTGTGCCCGCCTTACCGATGGTAATGAGGAGCTCACTTGGCAAGTCGCGCGACTTACAGCTGAAGTGGCAACCCTTTGTACACGGTGGCCGCGTTGTTCATCCCCACCCCACCGTACCAGCGCCAGTGCTCCTGAGAACCGTTCTCCACCACCCAGGACCTTTTGGTGGTACCATCGCCGCTACGGCTCTCGCGCACGCCAAGCAACCAGCCCTGCTCTTTCGCGGCAAACGGTCCGGCTGATCGCTAAAGGCGACTGGTGTTCTCGGCACACGATTCAGTCGCCTCTTCCATGTCATTGACCATATAGCGAAAGTCCGCAACCTAATCGACACCGGTGCTGAGATCTGTGTTCTTCAGTCTACGTTGCCTGAGCGACACTATTCTTCAGACCTTTCCCCTCTTACAGCAGTCAGCGGATCGACCACACGAACATACGGCCAGAAGTCGGTGACTCTCGAAATCGGACTCCGTCGTACCTTTTTCTGGGTATTTGGCATCGCGGACGTGCGCTCACCGATCATCGGCACCGACTTCCTATGGCACTACAGGCTCCTAGTTGACATGCGGCAAAACCGCATACTGGATTCTGAAACGTACCTATTCGTCCAAGGCATCTCCTCTCTCAATCAACCACTCCGGCTCCTCCAAGCGCACAGCGCAGCTCACGACCCTTGGTCCAGCGTACTTGCCAAGTTTCCGGACGTTATTCGACCTCTGTTCCTTCAAGTACCGGTCGCACACTGCGTGACTCATCCTATTATGTCGGCTCGGCCTGCCGTGTTTTCGACAGTAAAACTGCAATCCAAAATTTCAGTAGGGGGAGGGTAAACCCCCTTACCACCAAAATTTTAACACAAGGAGTGATTGATAGGACGATCAACATCATCTGGACCCCGGCGCACGAATCTGTCAGCGGTAACGAGGCGGCCCAGAGTGCAGCTCGAGATCTCTACCTCCGAGCTGAACAGGATGGCTCGGCTCAGGCAGAACATAATAGAGAAGGGCGATGAATCTCGTACCAAGACATTACAGAACACTACAGGCAATGCCGGAGGCGTTTTCCCCCACCAAACACGGCGTTAAATAGAGGTCAGGCAATGGCGTGGAGACGCTTGCAGACTGGAGTATACCCAAACCCAGTACTAAATAAACATATCCGATCGGACTGCGAGGACAATAAATGTAAAAAGTGTGGGGCGAGAGGAAACCTCGACCATATAATTTGGGAGTGCCCTTACCTTCCAGGCAGGGCACAAACGTTAGCAGTAGGGAAGCCTGGGAAACCTTATTGCGAAGCTCGGACCCTGAGCTCCAACTCACCGCCGTCCAACTGGCAGCAGAGGCCGCCGGCGAAACCAAACCGGCGAGCATATTGCGACCATCCCGTGCGGCTGGGCCGCTAAGTCCCCTCCTCCTTAAAGGGGGGTGAGACAGAGCGGCCCAGGCGGTGTGGTCCTTCTCTGTTGGACAATAAAAGTTTTCAACAACAAGAATTGCTCGCACTCGTCGCCTCGCACCGGAACACCTCGCTGTCGCCAAAAAGAATTGGAGCATATACTGGAGCTTGGCTTTGTCCGTCTCTACTCCATCCCTTGGGCATCGCACCTCCACATGGGGCCCAAAAAGAAAGCGACTGGCGCCCGCGCGGCGATTACCGGGCTCTCAAGCGCGCCACAGTCCCTGACCGCTACACGATTCCATATATCCAAGATTTTCGATCGGCCCTTCATAGCTGTACAATCTTCAGCAAGGATGATCTCGTGAAGGCAGATCATCAGATTCTTGTAGAGCCCTCGGATATCCAGAAGAATATTACGCCTTTTTTCATGTTTGAATATCTGAGGATGCCTTTCGGTCATCGCAATGCGGCTCAGACTTTCCAAGGCTTTGTTGACGAAGTCCTACGCGGGTTGACGTTCTGCTTTACCTATCTTGATGACATTCTCGTCTTCAGTCTTACGTCAGAGGCCCATGAACTCCATCTGTGTCATATCGTCGACAGGCTAACTCGCTTTAGTCTTGTGGTCAATGGGCCGAAAACACAGTTTGGCGTTGCATGCTGTTTAGGCGGCGGGGGACGCAGTAACAAAGTGCCCCATCGCTCTTTGCTAGAACGACCGGTGCAGCCCAGGGGCTCTTTGATGGCTGGAAAACCTCGTCGCGAAGTATTTCCGAAATATGCTCGCGGATGGCTTGGCGTTCTCGAAACGGTACGCGACAGGGAATTTGGCCCAGAGGTCTAGCGTGTTGGTCTATTTTAATGTAGTGCTTGGCAAGTGGTGCTTGTCGCACCTTCGATGGTGACGAGAAGCACTCGCTTTAGCTGCTACGAACCTGATTTTTCTGCTGCTGGGAAATGCCGGGTTAATTCTAAGCATAGACTCGAACATTTGGTCAGGTGCCTCTTCTATGAGTTCACTGGGGAGGGTGAATACGCCTCGTATGTCCGCAAATACATTGTGAAAAGCGGTCGTCGTGCCCTTGTTGAGATGTCAGTATTCTCTGAAGCTTACTACGAGCAGCTCAGCTTGTCTACTCTGAAAGTTGGCGATGCCTCTTGCGATGCCCATACCTACTTCCAAGAGCAGCTGGCTGTTTCCACGACGAAGGCTGCGGTGGTATCAATGTCTGTTTGTCCACGCAGGGGATGACGCTTGATCGAGGCGGTAAGGTTACGTCTCCGTCGAGGACTTTTAGAGCGATTTGAGGCTTTGATGTTGTCGTGGAAGGTATGACATAGTTTGAGGAGAAGTTGATGATATTAGAACGCAGGTCGATGGTCACCAGATGTTTGTTCAGAAAATCCATGCCGGAAATCACATCGCTGGAGCGCTGCTGCAGGGTCACAAAGCTGGTAGGATATGTGCTTTTTCACTGTCACTTTTTTCGTGCATTGTCCTGACGGTGTAATTAGGTTGCCGCCAGCATTGCGGGTCTGCGGGCCATCCCAAGCGGTAGCACTTTCTTGAGCTGGGCGGTGAAAGCCAGAGGGGCAGAACAAGACAGAAAAGTCAGCTCCGGTGTCCACTAAGGCGTTAACCGTGAGACCATTGATATCCACAATATTACTTGTTCGTTTCCTCGTATTACATGCTGGCTTCGGTGTTCGATTTCTACTTCATCCTCTGCTGAGGTAGCGGCTGGCGCACACTATTGTCACTACGCTGCGCGGCGCCGTTAAATCGGAGCATGGTCGTGTAGTCGTCGACGTAGCCATCGTGCGTCGCGATGGTGTCGCTCTACGAAGGTCAATTCGTCTGTACGGAGAGTGAGGGAGGATGTAGCCAGGCCCCCAGGAATCAAACTATAGTGGTCGGTTGTTAGATGTCATCCAATCATCACATTTCTTTTGGCTTGGAAGTCGTTGGTAGGCGGTCAGGGACGAAGAGGCGGCTTTCACACGATGGTTGCGGCGAGGCCTTGGAGTGTCACGTCACGACAGAGGACAATGTAATGCAGCACCATATTTCTGTCTGTTTCTTGTTACGTTTGAGGTGTCGGAGCGGTCGTCTGAGGAAAGCCAATGCTTGCTGGGCTTTTTCAAGGATGACGTCCGTGAGCGCCGTAGCCTGCGGCTGCGCTAGTGCCAGCAGGGCTCAGCGGAGAACGACTTGACGAAACATCTCACGGAGGTTACCTCCGCTTGTAGGTGTGTTGTCGAAGTGGCTAGCAGAAAGTGTTTTTCAAAAGGCCGGTTTTGGAGTCCTATCGTCTAAGGTTATTTCCATATTCGCTGCTTCCTGGTAGAACTGCGTCTTCGTCTTTAGCCGCTGGCGAAAAAGACTTACAAATAGCTGCCCTTTCAGACCGCGCATAAACAGGTTCACCTTAGTCATCTCTATTGTGCCGGCACGGGCGCGGCGGAAGACGCGCTTCATCTGTTAAACATAAGCCAGTGAAGGCTGATATCGGAGCTTGATTCTAGTTTGTAGCTTTGTTTCCGGACGGAACTTAAAAGGGCCGTCAAAAACCTTGTCTGAGTTGTGCAGCGTCCTTCCAGCCATTGAATTCTTCCACATTGTCGAAATGGTCCATCCAATCTTCCGCATCTTCAGTGAGCAGTCCTTGAAGATGGGAACTCCCGAGGCTGCACGACGTCATCCGGTACTTAAGACTGGACATTGTCAATGTCGACGCCTTCCGGGGTTGAATGGGGTCCGGCAGAAGACCTGGTTCGAGTTGTAGCGCTTTAAGTCGGCGCCTGGAGCGGTGCCCTGTTGGCTATTATCTCTCATCTTCGTCTGTGATGAACAGAGATGAAGAATGAAGACTTACACAATGGTATTAGCAGCAAGTGAGGAGGCCTGAAATTTACTTGAATAAACTCTTTATTGGGCTGAAGTGTGCGCTCAAAAGAATTAAGCAGTCGCGACGGCGATAGCTACAATCGTGCTCGGAGGTCGTCGAACAAAGAATGCCCGTCACAGCCGTCGAAGCTCAATATAAAGTCGGCGAAGTAACATGTAGACAAAGCCGCAAACGGTGACTAGCACAACCTTGAACATTGCAGAAATGCACGCGAATGATCGGAATCTTCGAGACATTTCTCGACGCATCTTGCGCGGCAAAGACTCCAATAAAGCTGCGTCTCACGACACAGAGCATGAACGAATAAAATAGACAGAGTTGATCATCGTGCCAGAATCGAAGTGATAATTCGGGCCGCTTGCAGTGGCTGTTGAAAGAGGACCAAATAAAAAATTGAATGGTTGGAGGTACATTTACATCCGGCTCCTCTACACCCTCATTTCGTAATGCCTGTGAAGCGGCGCTAAAGATTTACAGCCTGTATGACTGCTGAGGTTTCTAGTGTTTGAAGTGCTTAGTTTGTAATCAAGGAATTCTATGTATAAGGACTGGTTATATTCCGAGTTTTACTTTAACTGATTAATAGTATGTATATGAATAATAGTAGAGTACCATTTCCGAACACTTACTTGATCTTCTGCGTGACTGAAGTCTAAGATTGTCCTAATTATGTTATGAACACATTAGTAAAAACCTTACATGTAGCAGAAAGTAAGCTGATTGGTCTGTAACTTTTCAAACTCTTAGCGTCCCCTTTCTTATGAATTTAGATAATGTTAGGGTTTTTCCATGATTCCGACATCTTGATGACACCGGAAATTGCGTATACAGGGTTGCCATTTTCACTCTACCGATATCTCCAAATCCTTCAACAAATCTGCAGCTATCTGATCCTCCGAAGCTGCTTCCCCTTTTCATGGCTTATAAAGCTTTCTTAAGCTCGTCCTAGCTCATACAAAGGGGCAAAAATTCCCAAATACCAATTACGATTTGATTACGACATATTGTTCCGTAAAATATCACTGGTTTGTTATCGGTGTGATGCTGCTGAAACTCTGCAGACATATTTTGAGACAATGGCATGTCTTCATATTCGTAATTCTCTATGTGGACTAACCTTTTGAATTGGTGAATTGCGCGCGCTTTTATTGTCCTATTCCGACATCTTCGACCTCTATACCAGCGCCCTCGGCCAAGCTCTAACTGTAACGCGCCGCATGACACCGGCCACGCTCCACCTATTCGCCGCCGACCATACCAAGTCTCCCATGCAGAACGATAGGTAATCCAGGTGGAAGTGGCAACAAAGCTGGAGAAGAACATCATTGAGCCCTCTCATACTCCTTAAGCCTGACCCCGCATCGTGGTCAAGAAGAAAGATGGCTAGTGGCGCTTCTGTATGGATTACCGTCCACTGAATAAGATCAGACGATGCCTTGCATTGCCTATCCGGAGCCAAATTCTTCTCTTCCGTTGGCCTACGATCTGCCAATTAGCAAATTGCTGTGGATGACCAGCATCGAGAGGAGACTGTGTTTGTCACTCCGGACGGTCTGTATTAGTTTAACGTTTTGCTTTTCGGCTTATGTAACGCGCTAGCCACTTTTGAGCGCACGATGGACTCCTTGCTGCAAGAATTCAAACTTCCCACTTGCCTATGTTATTTAGACAATGTAATGGTGTTTTCACCAATGTTTAGACCCACGTGACATACCTCTCTAAAGTTCTTTCACTTTTCCGCCATGCGTTTCGTCCATTGTCAGCTCAATATATTAGGGGGGTTCGTCCCAATCCAAACAAGATCTGACCAGTAAATAACTTTCCGGTGCCCCGCTTGAGCAATGACGTCCGAAGTTTTTTGCGTCTTTGTTATTTCTTTCGTAGGTTTATTGAAAATTTTGTCGATATTGCTCAGCCGCTCACATATCTTAAAGGGATGTAAGTTTTTTCTGGGGGTCGTCCCAAAACCAAGCTTTTGCCCAACTTATATGAATACTCATCACCGCACTGGTTATTTTTTAGATCCTAAGCACATCCTAACGTTTTTTTTTTTTGCATCGTACTAAACTTTCGAACTCCACGCTCTTGTACACCATGCCTGATGGGCCGCATACAAAACCAAGCGATCCTAAGTTAACATGGAGCAGTTTCTTTTTTTTTACGCCATTACCGTGAAGGCCATCACTAAAAAGATCGACAGAGTTGCTTTTCGTTCAGCGTCAGCTGACTTAGTTTCGGTGTAGTTCACTTGTGATGCCAAAATTAGGGCTTCATTTCCTGTACACAATAGTATTGATTGTTATATTAATTTGCGTTCTTGACAGACGAAGGTAGCCGCAAAAATGCGGAGATGTTATTGAGTGAAGATTAGGATTTTCTGGAATAAAATTCTATAGTGTGGCGTGAATTTCCCAGCCTCATGACTACTTTCTGGTACCACTGTTTTCACGTCTGCTTTGCAAAAGAAAATTACTCTTATTATTCAATTCAGACTCTCAGCTTACACATAAGCGGTGATGTTTTACTCCTTCGAACTTTTGATAAATCAGTACTTGAGGAACGCATAGAATGCTGTTAGCTCCGACTTCCTTTTTTTATGACCAGAAATATTTAGACTGATCAATTTCTGCATGTAGGTTTCTTATTTTCTGCTTGCAACGCCCATCTGATCTTAAATTCTGCTTTCAGGGTCTGCCCCATTTGCAGTTACGCTGTCTATTCCTCCGGCGACCGCAAAACAATACCTTGCGTATAATCACCATAGATGTCGTAGTGAAGCACAGAGAGAAAGAAAACAAGCATTTAGGCACTTGGAAGCTGTGTGGAGCGGTAGCAGCTGATGCTTTATATAAGCTCTACTTTACTTCAGCTTATAACAGTCCTCCATATATATTTGTTTCATTGGTCAGCGCTTACTACCTTCCATTAGCCCCTTTTTCTCTTATTTAAAGCGTAACAGGTGTCCAATGCCTCTTAGCAGTCGAGGTGTCTTAGTGCATCTCTTTGCCATGAAACTACGCAATATGATTCCTCCATGGACCTCTTCACGTGTTTTAAGGGCTTAAATTCCGTTGCTGCATACAGACTTTGCAATGCGCCTGGAAGCAATTACGTTAGCGTGTCCTGCATTGTGTTCCCACTAATTGCGTGCGGTTGCACAACGTTCGAGAACGCTTGCTCTCGAGCCAGGATGCCCTTCGCTTTTTGCATTAGCGGAAATAAAGCAGGAATGTAACCTGCCGAATTTCGCATATTGCATGAGTTTAATATGAAGCTCAAGAGGCCATTTTTTGCATGCACGAAAAGAACTTTTCATGCTGCTTACCTGTACTACGCGCTTCCCATATCTTGTTCATTGTTCCAAAACAGTGCTGGCTTATAACGACAAAACGCAAAAAAAGCCTTAGAAACTTAGACTTAAAAACGTCCGTCCCGCATGGTTTTTATAAGAAGACTGCTGCTGAGATCTCCCTGATGGTGCTATCACACACAATAACTGCGCGCGGGGGGCTGCACTAACAAGATATTTGCTTTGATTTTCTCTCTTTCTGCAGATGCCATATATATTACAAGGATGACATCAACATCGCTGTAATCCAAGAGTTTATTATCTAATGGATTCCCAGAGCAAACGACCGCGGGAGAGACTGAAGGACAAATCTGGTTTAGATTCCTCAGACGGCATCTGTGACTGTCAATCGTTTAGTCCCTTGCTCTGCTCTTAGAAAATACGGGCGCCGCCTTTCGGAAATTTCCCACGCGACCTAAATGCAGATTCTGCTTCCCGTGCATCGCCACAGTGCCTTACAGTGTGCCTGGAACCGGTCACAACTTCCGAATCCAATCTTTCTCAAGCCTCTGGGCCACATGCGAGCTCATTTATTACTAATTAAAGAAATCTAATTCACAATACATATTTCTGGTTTTGCTTCTGTGCATTTTCCAATTGAGTTGCTCTATGCATGTGAATGGCTCCAAGCAACGGATTGGCAAAAAAAAGAAAGACATGAAACCAGAATATAAATCCCGATACTACCATTGCGCATGTCAGTAGGTAAACTTCGCTTACAATTATTGTGGTGCCAATGAAGTTGTGAATATGAAAATATTCAAAAGCAGTGAAGATCATCCGATGGCAAATATTACGATGGCCGACAAATACGGCCCGCTCAGTGCGCCGTTATCTTGGGACTTCCAATGATTGCCAGCGTCGAAAGCGGCCTGCGTGTGCTGCCGTTAACTTTCTTCAGCCCATCGATATGGCTCCGGATCCATTCTACCATGTCGCTTTGGACCTTCTCGCACCTTTTCCTGATTCCACGTCTGGCAATAGATAGGTTCCAGTAGCCACAGATAATGATACCCGGTACGCGGTAACGTGCGCGCTCCCCACGGGTGCTGCCGCTGATGTCGCTTTCGTCTTCACGATCTCATTCTTCATCATGGAGGTCCCCGCCAAATGCTCAGTGACCGTGGCCGCACCTTCCTTTAAGCAGTTGGGGACAACCTTCTTCGCGCGAGCCAACTAAATGTAAGCTGACGACCGCTTACCACCCGCAAACTAATTGCCTCCCTTAGCGGCTCAATCACACTCTCACTGACATACTCGCCATCTACGTCTCCTCTGATCCCCGTGACTGAGACTTCGCCCGTCCACACGTAGCATTTGCATATAACTCATTAACTCATTACGTTTTACTTCTTGTACGGCCATGAACCTAAACTGCCGCCTGGCACTTTGTTTTCAACATCATGTCCGCCAGAGTTTGAATACGTCCGTGAAACCACTGCTCGTGCCGACCATGCTCATCAAGTCGAGCGTTCCTCCTTGCAAGCTTCCCAAGCTTCCCAACAAGAGCACTACAACAGCCGCCATCTCAACAGCTCCTTCTCACCTGGGTTCCTTGTTTCATTCTGGGTACCTTCTCGCTGTATTGGGCTCTCGGAAAAGCTTCTTCCCACTATGTGGGCCCGTAGCGTGTGCTTCTTCAAGTGACAGCCGTCACCTACGAGATTGAACCTGCCTTCCCTGAGAGCACTTCCCGTACCATACACTCCGATATTGTTCACATTTCGAGCCTTAAGCCCTAAAACCTACCTTGTCCTGGCACTTACTAATCAGCACCGCTATGGTGCTTCTGCGCCCGGGGGCCGTGCTACGGGTCGACGTACACACGAACAGCAATTCAGCCTTACTATGCAGTGAAACTGTTCGTGCCCCTCTTTCCCGCCAGAACCTGAAGAGCAGAGCCTTCCCACCGAATATCGGCTGCACCCAGGTAATGGGCTGATATGCGTAGTCATCGCGGAGCAGCTGCGCGTGCCTTCTATCGGGGGGATGAGCCGGTCAGCGAAGAGCACTTTTATCGGATACGTCATGGTGTCGCAGCGCTTATAGGCAGCAAGCAGCAATATCAAGGCGCAGTGCAGCGGTACATGGCAGTGAAACTGATCGTTCTGCTCTTTTCTCCTAGTTAAGTGACGAGCGACTTTTTCGATTCTTTTAAAAGCTTTCTTACATTGCACGTCATTTGTGTTACCGTTCAACTGTCAATCTTTCGAGAAAATGTCAGCGTTGACTGCTTAACGTGTGTGAAGGCTGTGGCGAATGAACGAGCAAGTACAAGGTGTGCAGAACGTAAAAATAGGAATCACTGGGAAGAGTTCTGGCATAACGAAAAATGCAACTAAGGCAATGACAATACAGGAAATCGCCTCAATCAAGCTACTGTATACTGTACCATACTTTTTATATATTTCTTTTTATTTGTACCTACCCTTCTCTTTCCCCTATCGCTCAACCCTGATTTCCTCTACCCCTTCGTCGCTATCCTTTTGTTTCCGCCACCCCACTTCAGATGCTTCAGATCTCAGATAGCAGGTACCGGGGCTTGCAAACATCTTTTCTTTCCTTTTGTATATACAATAAATAACCACCACAACAACAATTCGGACTGCGAAACCTGCCGCACTAAAAAAAAAAACGAGAGAATGAGGCTTAACTCTGCCATGAAATTAAGAGCATTTGCAAAGCATAAGAAAATGTATGTAGCGAAGTCCTGATAAAGACAAAAAAGCTTGGCGAAGCAGTTTCGGCAATAAAAATTAAAATGAAGTAAATTGAAGTAGTCGTGAACCAGCAAAATATGAAAGGAGACTCCCTAGAGGCCAAGCTGGATGTTTCGATCAGGACCCGCAAGATGTGAAAAAAATCGGCTACACCCCTCTAGGAAATGTACGATAAGCTTCTGAAAAGCATCGAGAATCACAGACAGGCATTGAAAGGGCAAAAAGAAATTGACTCACTTGAGTCTGGGATCACTGAAAAGAAAAAAAGAAATTAGGGAACTTCAGCTTGCTGTGAACTGGGCTGAATAGTATTCAAGAAGGAATAACAAAGAAATACATGAAATTGTTGAAAAGGATAACGATGACCTATTGAAAATGGTGCAGCGCCTGGCAGAGAAGTTAGAACTTGCAAAGCTACATGAAGAAGACAATAAAGCAGTTAACAGGCTGTGGTCTAGAGATGAATACATACCAGCTATCATTTTGAAATTTACACACAGATGAACTAGAGATATGTGGATAGCAAAGAGGTACGTCCTGAGAAAGGACAAATGAAACGAATAGAGTGAAGAAATTGTTTTGGAAAGCCAAGACTGTAGCGAAGGAGAAGGGTTACGAGTTCGTTTGGATATAGAAAGGAAATGCCCTAATGAGAAAGAAGGCAGGAGAAACTGATTAAAGAGGAGAGTGTGGCAGACCTCACCAGGCAGATGTAATGCCAAAACATTCTGTTCTTTTAGTGAACGGGAAATGTATATGGAAGCAGAGTTAAACAAAGATCCGCGCTTAGGCTGAGAACTTATTGTAATACACATAAATAAAAGAAGCATAAATAAATACTCGGATGAGCTGCGATTATATTTAGGAGCATTTTCAATGGCAGTGAGTTTGTTTGTTTTAAGTGAAAAAAACTTTAAGATACAGAATGTGATCGCTATAATATAGAAGGTTACGATCAATACTGTTCGTGTCCACAATGACCACAATATATTCAAAGGCCTCCAAACAAGTTGGCTTAATACAAAGAAATTATGCTAACAAATGGATAAATATGGAAATACCTAAACTTTTCAAGAAAAAGGATGACCTTTGGAAGCGCTAGAAAAGATAGCCTGAATATATTGACTTGAGAAACGAGTGCAAGAAACTAAGCAACTAGATAATTGCAAAACTTCGTGTTGAGAAAAAGCGTTACTTTAAATATTTAAGTTACAAGGGAAATGTGTCAACCTCATTCCAGCTTCTGAAAGAACTAATGAGGAAAAATAAGAAACTCACGGCAGACGAAATTATTGCGATCAATTTCAAGAAATGCGATGGCAGTGCCCTACGTGATGTATACAATAATCACTTTATAAAGTGCGTGGAAATGTTGACAGACACTATGCCTAAAACAACGTGTTCCAGGTTTAGCGTGTTCCAAGTGACACCCGACGAACTTTGGTGCATATTCAGGAACATGGCACTTGGGAAACCCCCCGGCATAGAAGTCATTAGAAGTCAAGATTACGGGATATTCAAGTGAATTTTTTTCATTTGCAGGATTTACTTGTAATGAAATAAATAGAACGTTTAGCATAGAAATTACCTGACAAACTAAAAAGTTCTGTTATTAGGCCAATCTACAAGAGGGGTAATAAAGATGGGGTTACCAATTATAGGCCTATAGAAATTGTCCCCGTGCTCTACGCATTATGAAAAAACATGTCCACGCAATGATCACAGATTTTTGTGAATAAACTCCTTATTCTCCAAGAAACCAATATGAAGTCAAGAAAGGCTGCAGTACTACCACCTTGCTGGATGATATCTGCGATGTATTGTACTCAGAAATTAATCGAAATGAAATTGTGTTTTAACCCTGTTTTTGGACCTCACTAAGGCCTTTGAAACAATAGGCCGAGATAATTCGATATTGAAACTTGAAAGAATTAGATTTCGTGGAGCTGTCAATTCATGGCTGCTCAACTACTTCAAGAAGTAGTAAAAATAAATGAAAAATACAGCGAATTACTCACAACCGCTTAAGAAGTTCCTCAAGGGTCATCTCTGGGACTATTTTTGTTTTATTTGTAGGTCAATGGCTAAGCATGGTGAAATTATGGTAAAACATGTATCAGTTTGCTGACAAAAGCACGCTTGTTTTGACACATTTACAATTGGAGGTAGCATTTAAGGACATAGTGAAAACTATGTCCTTAAATCTAGAATACCAACTAGCCCAAAAACTAACTCTACTGGAGGTAGCAGCTAACAGGACAAATGGAGACCAGTCATAGGTTCTAAGATAACTTTATATTTGTTAATGGTTCGGAAGCAAAACAAATGCTTTCACAATCCACACAAAAAAGTTGCATTTGTCAAGACCCATGGTACAGTTGCACAAAAAGAGCTGCTCTCACTGCTCACGTATTCCACTTTCTCACTCTACATCGGTTAAATACTTGGGGATTGAATTTTAAAAATGATCTGTAGGTGCAAACATGCTGACGTAGTCTAACAAATAGGTTCAGTGGCTGCACAGCTGTATTATATAAGATTGTGTATGACTGTTAAACTAAGGCAAAAGTATATAAAGGAATAGGTGAGCCGGTGTTAAAATATGAGATTACTCTGTTAAGTTATTGTTCCGAAACTCTAAATAAACCAATTAACACGATAATAATGAAATGTGCAGAACACGATGATTATGGTGTGTTGCAACCTGAAAGTCCTAAAGGTTCGGTTTAAGAAATTATGAATAATATGAGCGTCTGAAAGGTACGAGACTATTTGATATACGTTAGGCACTATTATAAACTTAAAATAAAAAGTATATACAAAGAAAAAGTAAATTACACGCCGTATTTACACCAAACTATAGAAAAAGATTTACTTCAAATAACCACTCTCAAAAACGTCAGATGAAATAAAAAGTGTGCTTTGGAAAGTTATAACATTTAGGCTTTGCTGCATTAGATGAAATTTATTTGTCGGTTTCCTGTCCTCTATTCTAACGTGTTTTATATTTTACTATAGTTAACTGTCTAAAATATCGTATTAATTTTACAATGCAAGAAGTGTTCGAATACGTATGTACAGGTGCGGACAAAAGTAATCGGAGCACGCAATGTTCTTGTAAATATTTCCGCGCGTTGGTTGCTTCAAAGGAAGGAAAAGGCGCAGTATCTGTCACTTTTGCTCTGTGGACACCTGAACCGCGCCGTAAGCGATGGGATGAAGGTAGGAGGGAAAGTGAAAGGCCAGAAAAGGGAGCCGTAGTGGAGGGCTACGGAGTAATTTCGACCACCTGGGGATCTGTAACGTGCGCTGACATCGCACAGCACACGGACGCCGCTTCGTTTCGCCTCCTTGGAAACGCAGCCGCCGTGGTTGGGTTCGAACCCGGGGTACAGTAGTCGGGCGTCTTACCGCTGCACCACTCCGGCGGGGTAATTTTTCACACGTTCCATAATTGAAACTGGCAGTCATTTTATGTGCGAACCGGTATTACTGCCAGTACCCTTTCACTTGGACAGACATCGCTTTCATACCTAAGTGCAGAAGTCGTGATTTTACTTTGAATAGAAAATCGTGCTTCGCTTACTTAAATCCCCATCTTTAGATTTTGTTTTGTACCACAAGTCATGTGTGTTCATTGTACCGTAGGCTCCGGGCTGCCTGTGCTGGACTCATATTGTGTACGAATAAAACCGAATATAAACGTTATTATTATTATTTTTATTATTATTATTATTGTTAAATAAATGCAAAGTTTTCTGAACATACATGTGTTTATTTGTGACAGTCAGTATAGTTGTGTGGTAAAGAAAGACTGGGTTTGTTGGAAGACGTTTCGGACTACGTGCACACAACCTTCGAACTTATAGCTTGTGGGCTCTTTCTAGATGTCTCAAGAGCATTTGACTTAATTGCGCATGAAATCTTGCTTCGAAATTTATATATATACGGCTTCTGAGGCCATTTTCTTGACGTTTTGAAAAGTTACCTTCGCCATCGTTTTCAGTTTGTACAGGAGAATGCACAAGCTCCCCTGTACAGTTAAAATGTAGTGCTTCGCCGGGCTGTATCCTGTCACCCTTGTTGTTTAACTTGTTTGTCAATGATTTGTCGAATAGTATTTTCTCCTGTAAGCTGTAATCGGCTGACACACTTCACATTTCCAGCCTTATTGACTACCATGCTTATGTCGAGATGCTTCAAAAAGACGCGACTGCAGCAATAGACCGGCAGGATTCAAATTTAATCATCTTAAACAACAAAAAAGCCCAGCTTGCATGTTTTAGAAACCCACGTAAGAGCCTAAACTTAGACGCTCCTTTAAAGTTGCATTCACCAAATGGCACTTCTTGTCATTATGCGCTGGTTCCCTCCACTACAGCATCTCTCACAGCCTGAGTCCCTTTGGGACGTTAAACCCCCCCAAACCTAACTTAACCTATTTTAAAATGGTGATACATATATGGGCATCTTTCTGGGCTGTGACCTCATTAGGTGATCTCATCTTTCTTATATATGCAAACAGCGCAGAACAGTATTTTGCCTTTTGTACACTATGAAATTATATATGCCTGTGTTTGTAAGACGGATGATTCTTCATTCTTTAGGCCACTCTGTGTTGCGGTATGGCATAAGCTGTTTCTTCAATTTTGCTGGATCATGGGCAACGCGGATAAATGATCTGTTAAAATTTGCCTTAAAAAGTGTACCGTACAATACTTACTTGTTATAAGAAGACGACCTGTTCCAGAAATTACACTTTCCTAGATTTGACACGGTGTTTCTGCAGTATGCTGTTGTCAGGAATATGTAGACATACAGTTCAAATTTCAACGCGCTTCCTCGCGCCACTAACGTGCCGCCGACCTTTATGCACTGCCTACCCCGCGAACTAAGTACGGTGTAAGCAAGCGCTGTTGTTATGTCCCCGCGGTATTTAAAGACTGCCCGACGAGGTACGGGAATTGAAGAGAAAGAAGGCGCTAGAGAAAGCCCTCTGGAGCTATTGTTTCTCTTGAATTGATTCGTCAGAAATTCCCGTCCTCGCGATATTAAAAGACTGCCCTACGAGGTACGGGAATTGAAGACAAAGAAGACGCTAGAGTAAGCCCTCTTGAGCTATTGTTTCCCTTGAAATGATTCGTCAGAAATGTTGTAGCCAACTTCACTTTTGTTCTTGCCCTCATCTTTTCTTTCCTTTAGTGCAATTCGGGATATTCATCACTTTCTACTTGGTGCGAGGCTCTACTAATGGCTATGCAGGTAATTAAAAGTGCCTTGTCGTCTAGCTGACTTGTTTACATTCTTCCAGCTCCTTTTATTTTATTTTTACACATAAATCTTATGCACTTCTGTAAGAAAACATAGGTGATCGCCGCCTACTGTTAGGCTCTACCCAACAAGCTAGTGCTGGCTTTGGCATGCCCACAAATGTTCGTGTATTCGCTGCTTTGAGAACTAAACTATTATTATTATTATTATAGCTGGCGCCAAGATGGCGCACAGTAAGGATGCTTGTGCGCTGTGCTCTTGCCCGTTCTTTGGCAAGCAGCAGTTTTTACGCTGGGCTGACTGTGCGAAACGTGTTCACTCGAAGTGCGTCACTTGGGCGGATGATGAGCTACAACTGTTGAAGTCTGGCTCACTGTCATTCGTGTGCAATTTGTGTGCGTCGTCGTCTGAACAGTGCTAGGCTTAGCGACGGAGGTGCGCCAGCAGCTACGCTCCTTTCTTCCTTCGCCCTGATCCTGTCCAACCCAACCAGTTTTCCCACTTCAACCCCGACCGGCGAACATGGCGGTGAGTTTGCTTCGCTACGGACTCTCTTCCTCGACGCGCTTGAGGGGATCTCTTTTCTAAGCGATGAGGTTGCCCAGCTGCGGGAGGAGAATGAGCGCCTTCGTGGGGAAAACTCGCGGGCCTTCGCACAATCCGAGGGCATTGCCTCTCTTCGTACCGACGTTCGCGGCCTACGCCAGGAACTTGTGCGGCGCGCTGCTTCGCAGTGTGAGAGTCCTCTCACCGAGCTGAGCAGCCGTTTGTGGACTACTTCGCCGCTCTTCATCGAGGGATGACTCCCGGCGATGTTGCCAGTCCATCTTCTGCCTCTGCTCCTCCCCGTGCGGTTAACCCTCCTAGTGCAATGAAGAACCAGAGACGTCCAGCCATCACTGGCGCATCGAGCTCATCTGCCCTTAACGTTGCCCACCAAAAGAAGCGTCCGAAGAATATTTTCGTTTCTAAACTCACTCCGGTAACATCAGTAGACCTTACGAACCCTCTAAAGTCAATCAATGTTACCCCCATTTCCTGCCAGCAGCTGAAAACATGGTACGACTCCTACTCGTCCTTCCATATTACAGTTGACGAAGAATCGTACAGTAAGCTTGTTGAGCCTTCGATGTGGCCGATAAGTTGCATATACAAGGACTTTCGTGGGAAGCTTTACGGCGATATGCTGCATGCCTCAGAACAGACGCTAAATTGCAGTGGCCCCTAACTTGGACATCTATTATCAAAAAGCCCGAGGTCTTCCGAGTAAGGGATCTGAATTTTTTTCTAGCGTTTTGTCCTGTTGTTATACTGCTGTTGTGGTTGCCGAAACCTGGCTGTCAACAATATTCCTTCCAATGATTTCTTCCCAAACAATTACTCTGTTTTTCGTAGCTACCGCCCTGAAACAGGACCCAAAAAAAGAGGAGGTGGAGTGCTCATTGCTATTGACAGTTCTGTGAACTGCGTTCGACGTTCCGATCTGGAACCTGTTGAAGAATGTGTGTGGCTTAGCTCACTTTAATTGGAAATGAACACCTTTTACTTGCAGCTTTCTACATTCCTACGAATCTTCGTCCTCCAGCTTATGATGATGTTCTGCTCTCAGTCGAACATGTTATAACCCGTCATAGCAAACACAAACTTATTTTAGGCGATTTTAATACTCCATGTATCAACTGGAACTCATTTACTTCTTCTTACAACACACATTACATATTACGCAAGTGTTACACTCTACTTGATTTTATAGCCTTTAACTCTTTGCAGCAACACAATTTCATTGAAAACTGCTGGGGTAATATTATTGACATCTGTCTATCGAATTTTGAAAGTGTTCGAGTATCGATTTTGAGACATAGCGCTGACTCGCTGTAACAACTTTCACCCTCCACTTCTAGTTACTACTGCTGTCTCTGCCTCACTTTCTACTAATTCAGATCGGGAGAGGAATTTGCCCCGTTTCGCGTATGCATGTGGTGATTATGTCTATCAATTTCTTCTCTTCCGCCGACTGGTCCCTTTCAAATGACATTAATGATTCAGACGGACAAGTTAGTCGCTTCACTGAAATAGTTCTTGACGGTATGCGTCGGCACATACCTTGGCATACTCCTACGCGTAGAAAATTCCCTCCTTGGTTTTTAAGGAAACTAATAATGACGTTAAAACTCAAGGAACGGGCCCATCGGAAAGCGAAACGCCCTGGGTTTCACAATTTGGCAGATGAGTTTCGCTGCTTGTATTCTCTTTGCAAACGCTTATACAAGCGGGACCACGACTCCTATCTTGAGTCTTTAGAGAGGAGTGCCTCAAACCGTCCTAGTCAGTTCTGGCGATATGTTTGCAAGCATTCCATTAAATCAGATTTGAGTATCAGCTTAGTTAACTCTCAGGGGTCGGAAATTCTAGATGTTGCCGACAGTTTTTCCTAACCTTTTTCCTCCGTTTACAAACATCCACATTGTGAATCGGTTCGCCTCCCACCAGGTGCACTATCCAATTCCGTTCTCTTTGACGAGGAGTTGATAACTGAGAGTCTTAAGCGTCTGAGACCATCTTTGTCTCCTTGACCTGATGGCATTGCAACCGCCATAATAAAAGCCTTCAGTTATATCTTTGTACCAGTACTGACTGCCATATTTAATAACTTTTAAAAAATTCTGCCCTTCCTCACGTGTGAAAGATGCCACGCGTGTTTCCTGTCTTCAAGTTAGGAAACAAATCTGATGTTTCCAATCATCGTCAGATTTCTCTTCTATGTGCAACCTCTAAGCTTTTCGAATTAGCTTTGCACAACGGACTTTCCTTCCATCTCAAACATATTGTCATGACTCGAGCCAGAGGGAGCCGTGAAGGTACACGTAGACGAAGACCAGAGAATAAGGTAGGCTTCTAGTTCCGATCACAGAGTCCAGCACCTGCACGCCTATCGAGCCAACAATCACTTCGTCGTCGTCGACACCAAACACGGTAGTCGCGCGGCGCTAGGCACGTGGCAATATTCCCCCCCCGTGAAAGAAAAACATCGTTCCGATAAAAAGGTGAGAGGAGAAAAAAAATTAGGTGTGAGGTGAACTGTACAACAACTCAAGGTCTCACTTGCAGCAAGCGCTACTCACGCGAAAAGCGCACCACATGCACAATTTCAGGCTGCTGACGCCGAACACTGACGGTCACAGTTCCATCTGGAATGACTTCGTAATTAACGCTGTTTAAGCGGCGCAGGATTGTATAGGGTTCGAAATACCAGTGGAGCAGTTTCTCGCACAAGCCTTTGCGACGCACGGGGGTCCACATCCACACTTGGTCCCCTGGTTCGTAGCGGACTTCCTTCTGCCGAAGGTTACAGTGTCGAGCGTCGGTGGCAAGCTGCTCCTTGATGTGCAAGTGGGCCAGCTGACGGGCTTGCTCGGCCTGTTCTGCGAAATGGGCGGCCTCGGGCTCGACCGCTTCATTTCAGCACGTGAGCATCGCGTCCAACATCGTGCGGGCCTCCCTGCCATATACGAGACGGAACGGCGTAAACATCGTGGTTTCCTGCGGCGCCGTATTGTAGGCGAAGGTGACATACGGCAGGATCTCGTCCAACATTTTATGTTCAACGTCGATGTACATTGAGATAATGTCCGCCAAAGTTTTGTTGAGTCGTTCCGTTAGGCCATTTGTCTGAGGGTGATACGCTGTAGTTGTGCGATTCTCGGTATGGCTGAGAGTTAAGGTGTCCCGCAGTAGCCGAGCTGTAAACGCCTTTTGTCGGTCAGTATGATAGTCGACGGTGCACCGCGTCTGAGCACAATGTCGTTCATAAAGAATCGAGCAAATTCGAAGGCAGTGCCTCGGGCAAGAGCCTGCGTTTCCGCGTATCGTGTTGAGTTGTCTGTGACGACTACGATCCACTTGTGTCCGTTCGAGGATAAAAGAAATGGGCCTAAAAGGTCAATGCCTACTTGTTCGAAGGGTGTAAGGGGTGGTTCGATAGATTGCAATATGCCGGATGGCCCGTAATAGTTCCGCCGGACTCGGTTTAGGGTGCGTGTAAAGCCAAGATGACCTGAAGTTGGTTCTTCGTGGCAGGCCAGGAGGATTTCGTGCCTTAGATCAGTCGGTATGACCAGCAGGTATGTTTTTGCACTCGACGTAGAATTCTTCTTATAAAGCACCCTATTGCGGAGGCAATACGACGACAGCCCCTAACAAGATACTGGAGTATTGTAGGGTGCCCACTTTCAAGATGGTCAATAATCAGTCGCACCGCGGCGAAGGCACGCTGTTTGGTAACGAGGTCGGACGTAGTGACTGCTCCAAGGAAGCTATAGTCGCCGGTGGCATCTTACGAAGGAGTGCCGAAGGGCGCGCGGGACAGGCTATAAGCACCCGTGTGCTTTTGGCCAGGCTTAAAAATAACATCGAAATCGAACTCATGAAGGCGCAATGCCCAACATGCTAAGTGGCCACAAGAATCATTTAAGTTTTTCAGCCAACACAACGAGTGATGGTCAGTGATGACACAAAACGGTCGGCCGTAAAGGTACGGGTGGAACTTCGCAGCGGCTCATACTACCGCAAACTTTCTTTTTCAGTCGGGGAATAGTTGCACTCAGCACGGGAAAGTGCACGGCTGGCGCAGGCAATTACTTTCTCGATCCCGTCTTGGTGCTGAACTAGAACGGCACCAAGGCTGACGTTGCTGGCATCCGTGTATAACTTTCGGCATCATCGCCGAAATATGTCAGGATAGGGGGTGACTGGAGCCGGCATTGTAACTCGTCGAAAGCCATTTGCTGCTCGGCGCCACAGGAAAATGATGCGTCATCTCGAGTCAGGAGTGTCAGAGGGCTGGTCATCTGTACAGTTTCTAATAAAGCGACGATATAAAGAGCACAGCACCCAAAACCGTCAGACTGCTTTTTTGTGGGCGGGGACGGGAAAGGCAGCAACGGCAGCAAGTTTCCCAGGGTCAGCTCGGATGCCATCAGCACTCACGGTGTGCCCAAGAATCTTCAATTCGGTGGACCCGAAGTAGCACTTTCGAGGCTTCAGAGAAAGGTTGGCAGACCGGAGAGCTCCGAGAACAGTTCTCAGGCGACGCAGGTGTTCCATGAAAGTCGATGAAAAAATTATCACGTCGTCGACATAAACAAGGCATGTCTGCCACTTAAGACTTGTGAGTACAGTGTCCATCATCCGCTGGAAGGTGGCAGGAGCACAGCAGAGCCCGAATGGGAGGACGCGGCATTCATAGAGCCCATCTTGTGTTACGAAGGCAGTTTTCTCTCGGTCCCTCTCATAAAAGAAGAAGGCTTTGTCGGGCTGGTGGATTCATGTTGAATGGACGGAAGCAACAGCTTAAACGGACGGGACGTCTAGGAAGGCGAGACAGACACATGAGCTCATGTGTCGGTCTCGCCTTCCTACTCGCCCCATCCGTTTGAACTGTTTCTTCCATCCATTCCCTCTCATCAACTTCGATTTACCAATACCCACTCCTGAGGACAATGAAGGAGAAGTACTTGGCTCGGCGCAGTCGGTCGAGGGAGTCGTCGATCCGTGGCAGTGGATAGACGTCCTTCTTTGTCATACTATTAGGTTTTCGATAGTCAACGCAAACGCAGAATCTAAGAGTTCCGTATTTCTTTTTACCGATTACTACAGGAGACGACCATGGGCTGCTTGAAGGTTGAACGTCATTAAACGTCGCGCCCCTTTCGTAGTGAGCTAGCTAGTCCTCGGCATCTTCGAACTGCTCACCGTGAAAAGGCATAGGGGTACGTGGGGTCTGAATAATGAGACAGGACGAAGGGGTTGAAGGGACAGTCGTGGTACGGGCGGGCGATGTCGTTGCCGTATAGCTAGGGTCTCTTCGTCAAGAGGGAAGGCCTCGGGGGGCAATCCTCGGAGCTCCTGGCTTGTACGATGAACATGAGTGGTCACGAGAGGCAGCCGCATCGGGTCGTCCGCAGGAGAAGGGATCATCGATGGCACCTCCACCAGTGTCACGACTCGAGCCACAGGAAGCTGTGAAAGTACATGTAGACGAGGACCCGAGAATATGGTCGGCTTCTAGTTCCGATCACAGAGTCCAGCACCAGCGCGCCTCTCGAGCCAACAACCACTTCGCCGTCGTCGTCGTCGGCACCAAACACGGTAGTCGCCTGGCACTAGGCACGTGGCAATATCATAGTACCAAATCAACATGGCTTCATATAGGGTCGCTCTACTTCTATGAACCAGTCACGTTTATGAAGTATGCCTCTGCAGCAGTGCTTTAGAGAGGTCAGGTTAATATTGTGTACTGTGATATTGTCACGTGGTGGTGACAAGGTCGATGACACAAAGTGTCAGTGATTGCACTCAAGAAACGCTTTACTGGGCTGACTTGCGCCCGCAAAAGAACTAAGCAACTCGGCGGCGGCGATAGCAAAAACGTCCTCGTCGATCGTCGAACAAAGAATGGCCGTCACTCTCGGCGACGCTAAATTTAAAGGCTGCACAGAACAATCTAGATAACGTCGCAAACAGCTACCAGCACGGGCTGGAACATTGTGGAAAGACACCCGAGTGGCCGGAACCTTCCAGAAGATCTCGGTGCATCTTGCGCTACAACAAAACTGATAAAGGTCTGACTCGCGACATCGAGCATTAACAAACAAAGATTACGGAACTGATACGCGGTCCAGAATCAGAGTGATAAGCCTGTATGCCGGCGGCTGTTAATAAACAACAAATACAGTTTTGAAAGTTTCGCGGCATTACTCCCCATTAATTAAAACATCGCCTCGATGTTGCAAAACAAAGCAACTTAAACATAAACACTGCAAAGTTTAAATGCCACAGATTCTTTAACGCGCGTAATATGGCTTCAGTCGTACAACATGTACAATTTCTTGGCGTGCGCGTCGCCGTTGTGATGCTGGCGTTCCGTCGGGAATGACTTCATAGTCCAGTTGTCCGACGCCGCGAAGGATTTTGTAAGGCCCAAAAAATCGACGCAACAACTTTTTACTTAATCCGCGACGGCGAATTGGTGTCCAAATCCACAATTGGTCTCCTGGATTGCACTCTGCGTGGCGTCGTCGTAAATTGTATCGTCGGCTGTCGGTGCGCTGTTGGTCTTTAATACGTAGCCGTGCGAGTCGTCGGGCTTCCTCTGCACGCTGCAGGTAGGCGGCGACGTCAAGGTCGTCTTCGCTGGTTACGTGCGGCAGCATTGTGTCGAGCGTCATCGTGGGCTCCCTGCCGCACACAAGCTTAAATGGGGTCACCCTGGTCGTTTCCTGGACTGCCGTGTTAAATGCGAAAATCACGTACAGCAAGATGGTGTCCCAGGTTTTCTGTTCAGCGTCGACGTACATGGCGATCATGTCCGCGATAGTTTTATTTCATCATCATCATCATCATCAGCCTGATTATACCCACTGCAGGGCGAAGGCCTCTCCCATATTTCTCCACTTAACCCGGTTCTGTGCTAGCTGCATCCACTTGACCCCTTCGAACTTCTTAATCTCATCCGCCCACCTACCTTTCTGCCGCCCCCTGCTACGCTTCACTTCCCTTGGAATCCAGTTTGTTACCCTCAGCGACCATCGGTTATCCTCTCTTTGCACTGCATGTCACGCCCATGTCCATTTCTTCTTCTTAATTTCCACTAGAATGTCGGTAACTTGAGTTATTTCTCTGACCCACTCTGCACGCTTTCTATCTCTTAATGTTACCCCTACCATTTTTCGTTCCATAGCCCTCTGGGTTGTCCTCAACTTAAGTAGAACTCTCTTGGTTAGCCTCCACGTTTCAGCCCCATAGGTGAGTACAGGCAAGATGCAACTGTTGTATACTTTCCTCTTGAGTGATACCGGTAAGCTGCTAGTCATAATCTGCGAGCGCTTGCCAAATGCGCTCCATCCCAATCTTATTCTTCTTGTTATTTCCTTTTCATGGTCCGGATCTGCGGTTACTACCTGTCCTAAGTAGACATATTCGCCTACTACTTCCAGTATTTCGCTACCTAATGTAAACTGCTGTTCCTTCCCGAGGCTGTTGAACATTACCTTAGTCTTCTGCATATTGATTTTCAAGCCTACCTTTCTACTTTTTCAGTCTAGGTCATCAATCATTATTTGCAGTTCATCTCCCGAGTTGCTTAGCAAGGCAATGTCATCGGCAAATCGCAGATTACTGAGGTATTCTCCATCTACCCTTATCCCTGACTGCTCCCATTCCAAGTCTCTGAATACTTCCTCTAAACAAGCTGTGAATAGTACTGGAGAGATTGTGTCTCCTTGCCTAACACCTTTTTTTATGGAAATTTTGTTACTTTCATTATGCAGAACTATGGTTGCTGTGCAGCCACTATATATATCTTCCAGCACTTTTACGTACGGCTCGTCTACCCCCTGATTTCGCAATGCCTGCATCACCGCCGAGGTTTCAACTGAGTCAAATGCTTTTTCGTAATCAATGAATGCTATGTATAAGGGCTGGTTATATTCCGAACATTTTTCTATCACCTGATTGATGGTATGGATATGGTCGATAGTAGAGTACCGTTTCCGAAACCCTGCTTGATCCTTTGCTTGGTTGCAGTCTAAGGTTGTCCTGATTCTATTAGTGATTACCTTAGTAAATACCTTTTACGTAACAGACAGTAAGCTGATTGGTCTGTAATTTTTAAGGTCCTTAGAGTCCCCTTTCTTGTGAATGAGGATAATGTTTGCGTTCTTCCATGGTTCCGGTACCGTCGATGACACCAGGCACTGCGTATACAGAGTGGCCAGTTTTTCTAGCACGATATCCCCCCCGTCCTTCAGCAAATCTGTAGTTATCTGATCCTCTCCAGCTGATTTCCCCCTTTTCATAGTTTCTAGTGCTTTCTTGACCTCGTCCTTCGTCACTGGTGGAACGTCTGACTGTTTTTCCCAACCGCCAATCTCATTACGGTCCTGACTACTTTGGCTACTGTAGGGATCTGTATAGAACTCCTCGGCTACTTTGACTATCTTGTCCATATTAGTGATGACGTTGCCCGCCTTGTCCCTTATCGCATACATCTGGTTTTTGCCTATGCACAATTTCTTCTTTACCGCTTTGGCTTCCCACGTTTTTTACAGCATGCTCAATTTTGTCCATGTTATACTTCCTTATATAGTTTTATTTAGGTGCTCCGTAAGGCCATTGACTTGGGGATGGTACACAGTTGTTCGTCGATGGCTTCAATGACTGCATTGCAGGATGGCTTGCGTCAACTCTGCCGTAAACGCCGTTCCCCTGTCCGTGATGAGCACTTCTGGGGCGCCATGTCGCAAGAAAATTTGTTCGACAAAAAATTTGGAGACTTCTGCCGTGGTACCATTTGGTAGTGCTCTTGCTTCGGCGTAACGGGGAAGGTAGTCAGTGGCCACGATGATCCACTTGTTACCCATAGACGAAGATGGAAAGGGGCAGAGGAGATCCATCCCAATTTGTTGAAAGGGCAGGATTGGGGGTGGAATCGGGTTTAGTAGTCCTGCTAGTTTGATCGGCGGCGTCTTGCGTCGTTGGCACTCACGACTCGTCTTCACGTAGTGGGCAACTTCGGCAGGCAGTCGCGGCCAGTAATACTTCTCCTTGATTCGATGCAACGTGCGCGAAAATCCGAGGTGGCCTGCTGTGGGCTCATCGTACAACGCCTGCAGAATTTCCTGCCGGAGGTTGTTAGGCACTTCAAGAAGCTGCGCGGTCTTGTTGGTTGCGAAGTTCTTCTTCACTAGGAGGCCATTGCTTAACGCGAACGATGATAAATGTCGCCTGAACACACCAGGAGGGGAAGCGGTCTTTCCTTCCAAGTAATCGGATAGCGCTTACAGGTCAGAGCGTGATCTCTGATGTTCTGCAAAACTGCTGGCGCTTACCGGTCCCATAAAGGCGTCGTCGTCATCGTCCTTCGGGGGAGCGTCGACGGGAACGCGTGATAAGCAGTCTGCGTCGGAGTGCTTCTTGCCCGACTTATAGACTACAGTCAAGTCAAATTCTTGAAGTCGTGGGCTCCATCTCGCAAGGTGGCCCGAGGGATCTTTCAAATTAGCCAGACAGCAGAGCGCGTGATTGTAGCTTACAACCTTGAATGGTCGGCCGTATAGGTATGGATGAAACTTAGAAGTAGCCCAGATGATCGCAAGGCACTCCTTCTCGGTCGTCGAGTAATTGACTTCGGCTTTTGTGAGGGACCTGCTAGCGTAGGCGATTACTTTCTCCTGTCCGGCACTCTTCTGTACGAGAATGGCTCCTAGGCCCACACTGCTCGCGTCGGTGTGAATTTCGGTTACGGCGTTTTCATCAAATTGGCCAAGTACAGCAAGACATTGCAGGCGGTGCTTAAGTTCGTCGAAGGCGTCTCCTTGCGGCTCTTCCCATTTAAACGGTACGTCAGCCTTTGTAAGCTGCGTCAACGGTTCGGCGATCCGCGAAAAGTTTCTGACAAATAGTGGATAATAAGCGCACGGTCCAAGGAATCGGCGCACAGCTTTCTTGTCTGCAGGCGGTGGGAATTGTGCGTTTGCAGCTGTTTTCTCTAAGTCAGGGCGAATACCGTCCGTGCTAGCGATGTGGCCTAGGAAACGGAGTTCTTCGTAGGCGAAGTGACACTTCTCTGCTTTTAGCGTTAGTCCCGATGACTTGATGGCTTCGAGCACTGTCTGTAGTCATTTTAGGTGGTCTTCAAAGTTTGACGAGAAGACAACAATGTCGTCCAAATATACCAAACAAATTTGCCACTTCAAGCCTGCCAGGACTGTGTCCATTACTCGTTGAAATGTGGCTGGTGCAGAGCAGAGGCCTAATGGCATCACCTTGAACTCGAAAAGACCGTCCGGTGTGATGAATGCGGTCTTCTCGCGATCTCTTTCGTCGACCTCAATTTGCCAATATCTGTTTTACAGGTCAATCGATGAGAAGTACCTTGCATTGCAGAGCCGGTCGACAGTGTTGTCGATGAGGGGAAGCGGGTAGACATCCTTCTTCGTTATGCTCGTTATGCTATTCAAACGGCGGTAATCAACGCAGAAGCGAAGTGTGCCGTCTTTCTTCTTCCCCAAAACGACTGGTGCCGCCCAGGGGCTGTTTGATGGCTGGATTACGTTTATCTAGCAGCAATTCCTCAACTTGATCACGAATGGCCTGGCGTTCTCGCGGCGATACACGATAAGGGCTTTGGCACAGAGGTCGCGCGTGTTCGTCCGTTATTATGCGGTGCTTGGCCACTGGTGTTTGTCGTACCTTCGATGATGATGAGAAGCACTCCCCGTAGCTTCGAAGCAGACTGAGAATCTGGTCTTTCCTGCTGTGGGCCAATGCCGGGTTGATGTCAAATGTGGGCTGACGGGATAGGTTCGGTGCGTCTTCCAGCGTTTGGTCGTGAGGGTGAACACTTCTTTGAGGTCCTCTATATCGTCGAGAAAAGCGATCGTCGTGCCCTTGTTGAGATGCAGGTATTCTTAGGTGAAGTTGATTACCAGCACCTGAGCTTGTCCTCTCTGGAATTTCGCGATGCCTCTTGCGATGCCGACATCTCGTTCCAAGAGCAATTGAATATTTCCTCCGACGATGCTTTCAGCGGTTTCGATGTCTGCTCTACCTACGCTGACTGCGACGCTTGATCGGGGCGGCACGGTCAATTCTTTTTAGAGAGCGTTTAGAGCGACGTGTTGCGTCGCCGTCGTGGTAGAAGGTATGACATTGTCTGCAGAGAGCTTGATGAGCTTGGATCGGAGGTCGATGATAGCTCTTTGTTCAATTAGGAAGTCCATGCCTAAAATCTCGTCTCGGGAGCACTGCTGCAAGACCACAAAGTTGGTGGGGTAAGTACGCCCATTTACGGTTATTCTTGCAGTGCACCGTCTCGATGGAGAAATCAGGTTGCCACCTGCGGTACGAATCAATGGGCCATCCCAAGCGGTGGTAACTTTCCTAAGCTGAGAGGCTAGCGGTCCACAGATGACTGAATAGTCAGCTCCGGTGTCCACTAGGGCAGTGACTCCGCTACCGTCGACATCAACTTCAAGATCGCTTATTCGCGTAATCGCATTGCACGTGGGCCTTGGTGTCCGATCTAGGCTCCGTCGTTTCTTCAGGTCATGGCCGGGGCATACCGCTATTATTCCGCTGGGCGGCGGTGTCCTCTTGCACTCTGGTCGTGTTGTCGTCGATGTCGTCTTGTGGAGCTGCAATGAAATAGCTGCGTCGTCGTTAGTGATCGTCGTCGGCGGAGGCTCTTTGCTTTTCGCCGTTGAGCAACTTCACCTCCAAAGGTTGCTGCCTTTATTTTCCCCTACGGGGGCTAGGAGACCGTCCTTGCACGTAACTGCGGCCCGGCGACTCAAATCGGACATTGTACGGCGATGGGGAGCGTGATAGACGCCTTGGCGACGAGTGCTCTCCGCTTCGCAGGAAGTAATTAATTTCCTGTGGTCGCTCGGCAGGACGGGGTCGTGGAGCGTCGACAGCGAAACCACGGAGGCCGATCCGCCTGTACGGGCAGTGACGGAGGATGTGTCCTGCCTCACCACAATGGAAACTGAGCGGTCGGTTGGTAGATGTCCTCCAGGCGTCGCATTTCCTGAGGCTTGGAGATCATTGGTAGACTTGGCTGACGGGGGCCAAGGGGCGGCTTTTGGAAGCAGGATGGTAATGACGAGGGCTTGGGAGGTCGCGTCGGGGTGCAGGACGACATAATGTAGCTGCATAGTCCATCGCTGCTGATTCATGCTTTGGAGTCGTTGGAGTCGTCGCTTTAGGAACGCCCAGCGCCTGCTGAACTACTTCACGGACGACGTCAGCGAGCGTCGCCACCTGGGGTTGTTGCGATGATGGCAGCATTCGGCGGAGCTCCTCTCGCACGATCTCCCGGGTGAGGTCCCGAAGGTTCTTTCCGCTTGCAGATGCGCTGAGGTAGTGGCATGAGTAGTCTGGTTGAAGTGGTCGCTCGTAGTGGCGCATCCGGGTGTCCAATGTCTTCTCGATGGTCGATGCTTCACTTTCAAATTCTTGCACAGTTCCCAGCGGGTTCCGGACAAGCCTCGCAAAAACCGACTCTTTAACGCCTCGCATTAGGAATAGTAATAATGGGAGGGTTGCAGGCATCGTAATTAGGCTTATTAAGCGATATAAACTGAAGGTTGTACAGGCCTATGCACCTAAATGCAGTTATGATGACCAGGCAGTTGAACGCTTCTATGAAGATGTAGAATCGGCAATGCGAAAAGTAAAGAAAGTAAAGACGCAGTATACTGTACTAATGGGCGAGTTCAATGCCAAGGTAGGGAAAAAACAGGCAGGAGACAAGGCAGTAGGTGACTATGGCATTGGTTCTAGGAATAGCAGGGGGGAGTTACTAGTTGAGGTTCCAGAGCGCAATAACTTACGAATCATGAATACCTTCTTCAGCAAACGGAAGAACCGGAAATGGACACGGAAAAGTCCTAACGGAGAGACTAAAAATGAAATCGACTTCATAATGTGTTCAACCCCCGCCATTATGCAAGATGTAGAGGTAATCGGGAAAGGGCGATGCAGTGACCACAGGATTGTGAGGTCCCGAATGAGCCTAAATCTGAAGAAGCAACGCAACAGATTAGTAAGAAAGGAACCCATCAACGAATTAGCGGTGAGGGGGAGGACAGAAGAGTTCAGGATCTCGCTACAGAATAGGTATTCAGCTCTAACTGAGGATGGCGACATTACCCTAGAGGCAAGGAACAATAATTTCAGAAATATCATTACTGAGTGCGCGGTAGAGATAGGTGGTAGGATAGTTAGAGAGGATACCGGTAAGCTGTCTAAGGAGACGAAAGATTTGATTAAGAAACGCCAGAGTATGAAAGCTTCCAATCCAAAACAGACCAGATCGAATTGGCCGAGATATCAAAGCTAATCAATAAGCGCAAGGTGGCCGATATAAGGAAGTATAACATGGACAAAATTGAGCATGCTGTAAAAAACGGGGGAAGCCTTAAAGTGGTAAAGAAGAAAGTGGGCATAGGCAAAAACCAGATGTATGCGATAAGGGACAAGGCGGGCAACGTCATCACTAATATGGACAAGATAGTCAAAGTAGCCGAGGAGTTCTATACAGATCTCTACAGTAGCCAAAGTAGTCAGGACCGTAATGAGATTGGCGGTAGGGAAAAACAGTCAGTCGTTCCACCAGTGACGAAGGACGAGGTCAACAAAGCACTAGAAACTATGAAAAGGGGGAAATCAGCTGGAGAGGATCAGATAACTACAGATTTGCTGAAGGACGGGGGGGATATCGTGCTAGAAAAACTGGCCACCCTGTATACGCAGTGCCTGGTGTCATCGACGGTAACGGAACAATGGAAGAATGCAAACCTTATCCTCATTCACATGAAAAGGGACCAAGCAGGGTTTTAGAAACGGTACTCTACTATCGATCATATCCATACCATCAATCAGGTGATAGAAAAATGCTCGGGAATATAACCAGCCCTTATACATAGCATTCATTAAATACGAGAAAGCATTTGACTCAGTTGAAACCTCGTTGGTGATACAGGCATTGCGAAATCAGGGGGTAGACGAGCCGTACGTGAAAGTGCTGGAAGATATATATATTGGCTGC
This sequence comes from Amblyomma maculatum, assembly GCA_023969395.1. NCBI lineage: Eukaryota > Metazoa > Arthropoda > Arachnida > Ixodida > Ixodidae > Amblyomma > Amblyomma maculatum. Next base: position 145,685 of record JAJIZL010029610.1, read on the forward strand.
ACAGCAACCATAGTTCTGCATAAAGAAACAAAATTCCCATAAAGAAAGGTGTTAGGCAATGAGACACAATCTCCCCGTACTATTCACAGCTTGTTTAGAGGAAGTATTCAGAGGCTTGGAATGGGAGCAGTTAGGGATAAATGTAGATGGAGAATAGCTCAGTAATCTGCGATTTGCCGATGACATTGCCTTGCTAAGCAACTCGGGAGATGAACTGCAAATAATGATTGATGACCTAGACTGAAAAAGTAGAAAGGTAGGCTTGAAAAGCAATATGCAGAAGACTAAGGCAATCTTCAACAGCCTTGCAAAGGAACAGCAGTTTACATTAGGTAGCGAAATACTGGAAGTAGTAGGCGAATATGTCTACTTAGGACAGGTAGTAACCGCAGATCCGGACCATGAAAAGGAAATAACAAGAAGAATAAGATTGGGATGGAGCGCATTTGGCAAGCACTCGCAGATTATGACTAGCAGCTTACCGGTATCGCTCAAGAGGGAAGTATACAACAGTTTCATTTTGCCTGTACTAACCTATGGGGCTTAAACGTGGAGGCTAACCAAGAGAGTTCTACTTAAGTTGAGGACAACCCAGAGGGCTATGGAACGAAGAATGGTAGGTGGTAACATTATGAGATAGTAAGCGTGCAGAGTGGGTCAGAGAAATAACTCAAGTTACCGACATTCTAGTGGAAATTAAGAAGAAATGGGAATGGGCGGGACATGTAATGCGAAGAGAGGATAACCGATGGTCGCTTAGGGTAACAAACTGGATTCCAAGAGAAGGAAAGCGTAGTAGGGGGCGGCAGAAAGTTAGGTGGGTGGATGAGGTTAAGAAGTTCGCGGGGGTCAAGAGGATGCAGCTAGCACAGAACCGGGTTGAGTAGAGAAATATGGGAGAGGCATTCGCCCTGCAATGGGTATAATCAGTCTGATTATGATGATGATGATGATTAGGAATTTCACTCTCTCACCTTCGGTCATTTCAGGGTCGGCGCGGCGAAACAGGCGTTTCGTCTCCTCTACGTAGGCCAGGACGGGCTCTTTTGGTAATTGAATTCTTGATTGGAGGATGGCCTGAGCTCTTTCTTTTCGTACAGAACTTGTAAAGGCCATCATGAACTGTGCTTTGAATATCTCCCAATGCTTGAAAGAAGTCTCGTGATTGTCAAACCAAACTCGGGCATGTCCTTGAAGAACAAAGTAGACCTGCCTGAGTTTCGCAGCGTCGTTCCAACCGTTGAATTCTGCCACACGGTCGAAAAGGTCCATCCAGTCTCCCGCATCTTCATCCGGTCGTCCATGGAAGCAGAGGGGCTCACGGGGTTGGACGAAAAGAACCGGTGCTGTAGGCTGGGCCATTGCCAGCGTCGATGCCTTCCGAGATCGAATGGGGTCAGGCAGCAGACCGTGTTCGGGTTGTAGGCCTTGGAGTCGGCGGCTGGCTCAGTGACCTGTAGGCTGGTTTTCCAGGGCGACAGGAAGAATGCTGAGGTCTTCCCTTGAAGGATCAAAGACAGCACCTCCACCAGGTATCACGTAGTGGTGACGAGGTCGACGACACAAATGAAGGGGTCGATGATTGCACTAAAGAAACTCTTTATTTGGGCTGACTTGCGCCCGCAAAAGAACTAAGCAACTCGGCGGCGGCGATAGCAACAAACGTGCTCGTCGATCGTCGAACAAAGAATGCTCGTCACACTCGTCAACGCTCAATTTAAAGGCTGCACAGAACAATCAAGATAACGTCGCAAACAGCTACCAGCACGGGCTGGAACATTGTGGAAAGACACCCGAGTGGCCGGAACCTTCGAGACAGATCTCGGTGCATCTTGCGCTAAAACGAAACTGATAAAGGTGTGACTCGCGACATCGAGAATTAACAAACAAAGATTACGGAACTGATACGCGGTCCAGAATCAGTGATAAGCCTGTATGCCGGCGGCTGTTAAAAACAACAAATACAGTTTTGAAGGTTTCGCGGCTTACTGTATTTACTTCACTTTTTGCTTTTTCTCCTGTTCAATGCTGTATGTAGCTTGATCTGCTTTTTATCCGTTTCTTACCTATATTTTAACTTTAAGCTTTATACTCGAATATTTCTCTCCCGCGTTCAATTATATTTCTTCATTGTATTTTCCTGTATTCCTAACGTGTTTTAAGTACCATGCACTTGTTGCGCCTGGAATGATTGTTTATTTTATATATATTTCTATATTACTAGAATCATTGTCTGTTATTTGTTGTTGGTTTTTCTCTCTATACACTGTTCTTTTTTTTTCTTTTGTGTATACAATTCTCTCACTGTGTATACAAGAGATGTTACTCATTGACTGCTTTCTTTCTGTGACACTTTTCGTCTCAGGTTCATTTCATGTGTTCTTTATTTCTTCTTTTGTGTTCTCTCTGTGGGTGTAAACTTGTTTGCGCATTTTCATTTTTTCTTTCTTTTTTTTTGCTTGTGCTGCAGCATGAAGACCACATGGTTGTTCCTACGCACATTAAATAAATATTTATTGATTGGTTGATTGATTATTGTTGCATTTATTATTATTGTTTTTGTATCGATGTATCGCTGGTATCACACCCGAAGCAGTGGGATGTTTCCCGTCGTTGGAGATTATAGCGCTTTGGCTGAAAATAAGAAGTTCGATGGATTGTAGGTTTTTGTAGGAAATTTCAGTCGACTGGCGTTCTTTCACGTGCACTGACATTTTAAAGCACACAGGCGCCTTGCTTTTCGTCTTCATCTAAAAGCGGCCGGCACGGGCGGAATCCGCATTTGTCTACATGGGAGTGGAACAGTTGCTCTAGAACTATCCGACGGATGTCTAGGCAAGAGCAGTGGCTTCGGATGTTTTGTTAATGGTAACAAAGGTTTTTACTGCATCCAAGCGACCGAACTTTGCTGTTATTAGGGGTATCTAAAAATTTTGAAATGTTCGACAATACCGTATTCTTAGCCATGTAGTTAAGGCTTTCCTGGCTGATAAGGAGCGTGTATATGTACTCAGCAAAGCCCTTGAGCAAATCGCCCACTTTGTCCGAGTCAGACATACGAGGCGAGCGACCTTCCAAAGCTTCAGTACAACCTCAATATAATGTTTACTTGTCTCATCGGCATGTTCAGCCGATGAGCCAAAGTATGCTCAGCCCTATTCTTTTTCGCCAAGGAATCACCAAAGGACTTTGTTAGATCATTACAAAGCGAAGACAGAATGTCAAGGTATCCTCGTGATGCTCATACCATATGTGGGGCGTATCCGTGAGCGAGAAAACTACGTTACTCAGCTGTTCTTTATTGCCCCGCTTGATATAGAGATCACCGTTTGTAGTGGGTGAGCCATTCGTTGACGCCATTACCAACTGCTCCCGCGAAGAGGTGGGGCTCACGGTAATGTGGTCAGGGACTACTAGGTGTAGGCCTAAGCGTGGCTTTTCCATCCAGGGACATCTGGAAAGCTAGGTTGAAAGGCCAGCAAGGCGCTGACTCCAACGAAGCTCGGGTTGATCTGTTGAGGACATACCCAACACCTTAATCAAGATGTTACGGCGCAAACTCTTCTTTGAAGCGGGGTCGCGACAAACGGGAGATCCTGATCAGGCTCAGCCGCGCTGCTTCCACTCTTTCTCCACCAAGAGCAGCCCGTTTTTCCACTACGACTTCTTCGTTCTTCCGTCACAATAATACTAACCCACCTATCTGTGTATCCTCTAAACTTAATTTATTTGCTGATGATTGTGCTGACTTTTGTGAAATTAGGTTCCGACGATATCTCGAGCGGGTGTAATTTGTGCAAAATGAATAATAATACCTTTTAATGTAAATTCTTCGGTGTCTCTAGAATTTCAACTTTCCCTAGGTTTTACTTCCTCAATAACACAGTTCTCGAATCCATCAGTTTCTACCGTCACCCGTTAATAATTAGGGGTTATTATTAACGATGCGCCCTTAACGGTGCGCACACTCCCAGACACTCTTAGAGTGAGTGGGGGTAGCTGTTCCGGTCGCTAAGGAGATGCCCTCCACCTGCGTGGCAAGCTCAGCCGGAATTCAACTACCTTGTAGTGACAGAAGGGGGTGGCCGTTTGGTGCCCAGCTGTCGCCGGTTCAAGCCAGAGTAAGGTTCGGAGTCAGAAGTAACAAACCAGACAAACTTTATACACAGCAAGAGACAATACAGAGGAATACACAAACACTAAAATGGCACATACCAGAGGTTCACATAATAACAAACGCTAAGCATGCAACTGCAGAGGTATTCAATAACACATGGGCTTTACAACACAGATCAAACACGAGAGAGTTACATCAACAAACACCAAATTGTTCACCGGGCACTGTTGCAGTCCGACGCCTCAAGAGTCGCGATGTGACCGCCTTACAAGACGAGCGCCGCTCCCTTGCAGGTCCGTGAGCTTGCCAGCAGCGGGTGATCCCCGGGAGTTCAGTTGTCGCACTTGCGAGCACGTCGCAAACACTGGCTGACTGACTCAACAAGCGGCGCGGTCTCTTTAAATAGGACGCGCCGCGTCTGTCTGTTAACACGCGCCAAAGCTAGCGCAAACCCACACTTAGCTTCGCTGGTTAGAGCGCTCCCTTTTCCTCCCGTCGAGCCGCGCGTCGTCATTGGCCACGACCCGTAGAAAATTATGGAGATCTCTAGCATATTACTGTCTCATGAGTCACCGTCATCCCCGGGAAATGAGAAAGAGGGTGACGGCGACGCGTACAAAGCTACGCGCTCTCTCGTGCGGGGAAGGAGGCTTTTTGTCGAACTTTGTGGTACCGACCATGCGGCGCCGCGGGGGCATCGCGCCGCGCAGGCTTGATAAAACTTTGTGCGCCGATTTCGTGACACCTAGGCATTGAAAATTCTTCAGATCTTGGTCATTTCATATTAACATGATAAATAACACTGCAAATCCTACGCTCGGTTATCGTCGTTGTATTTTTTATTCTGCCCCTAGCTCTCTAAAATTAATCTGGTACAAAATGCTTGCCTATAGTAAAGCATAAAAGGCTGCGTCCATCTTGGGCACACATTGTGTTAACCTCACATGCGGCCTTGAAGTGGACCAGAATAAATTCGTTCATTCCATCCTTCACAACTATCATCGTACCGCTAGTATATCAGCAATAAAAGGCATTTTTAAACTTCCTTCATTGCCTTCTCGTCGTAACGTTTTGCCCCCCCCCCCCACATTTGTTTCTTCATAAAATATGTCATACTTTTCTCCAGGTTTACTATCGACTCGTCTCCCCCCACCCCCCTTCGCACATCTCCTCACGACTGTATCATGCTCATAAGGTTGGGATCTCCCTGTACAAAACAATATCATGCTACCAGTCATTCATTCCTCGTATCTACCAGGACTGTAACCACCTCCCCGCACTGATCGCAAGCATTAAAGACTGGCTTGTTAGCATTATTTTCTATTTTTTGGATGTTTCGTTATTGTAACCTCGCCTCACCTCTGTAATGCCTCTGAAGTAAAATAAATAAATAAATCGTCTTGTTTGTTCAGTGCAGTATTGGTGATGAATATGTTTATATTCCTTCCTCTCATATCCTGCATCATTGTTTGAAGGTGGTCTCCTTATATGGCAGTGCTAAATTCCTTATTTTTAAAATATGCCATCATCGTTTCGTGCGTTCCTGATCTCGGCATTGTGAGTAATAATGAGCTTATCTTCACAGTAGGCAGATAGAAATTCGGTGAAGGCGGTAAGCTTGCCATGTTCCATTAGAAGTTTATATAACATGGCCATGCAGGACATTATAGTAGGGATAGGTAATTTGAGAAGAGGGCGACATTAATTTGAACTAGGTGCCCTCTATAACGTTTTAGGTGTGCTTCGCCTATAACACGCTCCAGCCTACCAACAGCACTGTTATATCTACATCTTCTTTTCTCTCATATGTGATAAGCGATGCATGCAATGTAATGAGTATATTGCATATAAGAGAAAATACTATGAGATTATTTAATATTTTAGCAGAAAACCAAAAAGCCATGTTCACAATTGCACAGGAAGTAATAGCGTTTTCTTAAAACCTCGGCATGAAGCATAAATTGCTATATGATTAAATCAGCGAATATATGTATCTAAATATTTTTGAATGTGTTTAAGGCTTGACCAATTAAAACTATTTCGTGCTTTAGTGAGCGCTTTGTAAAGGTAATAACGTTTTACTCAAGGAAACATTATTCCAACACAACCTTAAATTTATTCGAAAAACTGTTACACATAACGGTGAATTACCGGCTAGACCCGCCGGTTTTTGCGCAATGGTTAGGGCGCTCGACGACTATTCCCAACGATGCGGGATCGAATCCCGCCCTCGGCGGGTACTTTCTGTTGGAGGTGAAAAGCCTGGCGCCCGTGTGCTGTACGTGGGATGTTAGTGCACGTTGTAGAAACCCAAGTGGTCTAAATTCTCCCATAGCCTGCGTCGCTTTTGGACGTTAAACACCCCACACCAAGAAAAACCAATTACCAGCCAATATCTATACTTCGTACTTTTTCATAATTTTTAGAAAGCGTTGTGTTATTATTCCGGACATGCAGACTATCTGAACAAATTAAACTTATGGTCGTCCTATCTCCAGGCATTCAGAAAACGAAAACAATAAAGCTCATTTGTATTTGAAGGAAATGCTAATTACAAACGTTTAAATTTAAATTATTTGCTGTCATAATCTTTGTTAAGATAGACAAAACCATTGACTGTGTCAATGACCATACTTCAACGATCAAGCTTTCCAGGTATTTTATGCCCGAAGGAGCGCTTCCACTTATTAAGGGTTAGTTTGCAATTCTTAAACAAAATATGTGGTACATAGTGAAACATATTCAACATTGTAACCTATTGAATAGGTATGCCACAGTGTTCGATTCTTAGGAAACTGCTATATATAAATGATTTACACAGATATACTGCTTCTTTTGTAGATGACAGAAGTGTCTATTTTTGCCCATTCTAGAATATTCATAAAAACTATCTGAAACTCAGATATCTCGATTCGCCAGATAAGATAAATATAAAATAAGAATTGTAACGAATATACAATTACTTAATATACATTGTTTCAATCCTTTATTAAATAATCTCTCGTGATAAGGTGAACAGCGTACGCCATAAATGGAAAAAATATATTTATCACACAAAGAGGTAAATTCTAATCCTAGAAGATATGGACAACAGCTCAAGCAGGCACGATTTAAGAAAGTGCTTAGGGCACTTGGCATAGACCAGTGGGATGATGGAAAGCTCGCGATGTATCTATATTGTGAAGCGAGAACTAATCATAAAAAACATTGTACAAATATATTGCAAAAATCTACATGACAAAGAACACCACAACGTTGCACGAATGCCTTCTAAGAAGCAAGGTAAAACTGCGCCGACACGAATGGTGGCGAACATTGTGTTTTGAGTGTGTCAGCTGCGCGAGTGTTAGGATATCGATCTGTGTTTCGCGGACTCAGTCTTGAACTCTGCAAGTCAATCGCCAGGCATCAATCTCAACTGTATCGAGTTCTCCTAAAGTCCTACTATATCCCAGCTGAAATATATGGTTCTAATTAAAAATGTTTCCACAAAAAAACAATACTGGCAACCTACATTCAGATCTAATTATGATGGAAAAGCCTAAAGTCTAAAATACCTATCATTCTGAACAAATTGTTAACGTGTTAGTGCATTTAAGCGCCATCTATCACTTGATGTATTCAAGCTTAATTTTGTTCATATAGTACTTTTTTGCAGATACTATGTTGCTGGTTTGACTGAATTTGTGGTGAATGATAATCGGTTTAAAAGCGTATTGGCTCAAAAACTGCAAACATTAACATGGCTTCCTACAGCTAGTTGTACAATCACATGCGCGAAGTAGAATGCGTCTCTCCGCTAAACAGCCGACTCATGGAATCGCAATTTCTCACATAAACGTTATTTTGTCAGCAATATTCATATAGCCTGTTTGTTAAAGGTTCTCGCGTGATTCAAACAGAAGTTTGGTGTTTTTATTGTATGCGGTGCAAGAGAAGCCGTTGACCCGGCGCTGGCACAGGTGACCCTACATTGAGCTGTTTGCAACAAAATTCCGTCCCCGATCCTGTTGCTGTGACAGAGTTGCTCGAAACAGTGTAACATTGCCCCCCAGTGCCAGTCCTCGAGCAGCAGCATCTATTGCTTCTTCGAAGCCGCATACGATAAAAACATGCGCCTTCTGATTGAATCAGGAAGTTCCGCAAACAAATTTGGCTTAAAATAACTGCCCAACAATTGAAATTTCTCTGTGATATTTGAGTTTCGAGTGTTCAAGTGGTTAGCACAGAGAAGTATTCTATGACGCGACTGTAATTGTCTAATATAGTCGAGGTCCGCAGAATGGATTGTTATCATTTTGCTCGTAACGGGTGAAAGGTTGTGGAACTGACGCGAACATAGGATAGACTTGCAAATTTTGAAGCGAGTTGAGCTCAACCATATCATTTGCTTTGTCGCGCACCTGTTCACCTGGCCACTAGCCCTAACGATTGGCGGGAAGGTATTCAGCATGTGGGGTGGGAGGAAATGAGCAGACTACTGCCCCGATAATAACTGCCTTAAACAGCCTCGCTTATCGTTGTGTTACGCCATTAAATGCAGCCGGTACCAAATGCAACACCGACAGCAAAGGCAGCACCGCACGAACGACAAGACCTGAGCTACGCCGCCGCTTTCTGTAAGCAAGACAAGTTGTGCCATGAAAAAGATCGGTGTGAGCCGCCTGAGTGTCGCCTTGGTACATCCGCCCGCTAACTTATAAAAGAACAACAAGCCTCATGAAATGCTAGGCCGGGAGGACTTAAAATCACCCCCTCGGCATTTACCGCGGGGATAGAAGTCACATCCTCCCTCACTGTCCATCCACGACACCACCCAGGCGAACAATGACAAGAAATCAACGATGCCACTAATCAAAAAGAGAGATCATGGATGGTAAAGTTGTCTCTCCCGTCGCCCTCGATTACCGCTCCCAAAATACGCCGTTGAGCATCAGCTACATGCAAGGAATATCCACGAGCTCGCGTCGGAAAACTAAAGAATACAACTTTTGAAGCTGAAGGGTGTCCCAGGCGAAAAGACGAATATCCCTCATCATACATGACGACCGAAGACAACGCAATCGAAGATATCGAAACCATCAAACGGATCGTTCATTTCTGCAACGGACAAGCAGAGGTGACGCTGAACATTGTCTCCAAAGAATGGCGACATCTGAATAAAAATACGACTGCTTTCTTGACTAGCTAGGACCCAAAAGAGATATATTCTCATCCTCAATCAAGCACCCGGGGATCTAGCAAAGCACGGTGAAGAGTTCACCTTTCACATAAATTCAGATTTATACATGAAGCAGGTAAGACCACCCATCTAGAGTAGACAAAAGACAACACCAGAGCAGAAGGCTGTATTGTTAGCACTGAAGCGCTAAAATAGCCTCTTCTATTTAGGTTATGCATGCGTATGTTTGTTTTATGCCGCGTGGTGGGATGGTCTTAAATTTTAAGAATTAGGTTTTTGTTTGTGATTGCCATACTTTACGTTGCATATTTAGCCATAGAGAGAAGCAATATCTTCATATTGCATCACTATGATTTTGTTCCCCTTCGGTAAAAATAGTGTTTTGGCCCTGAACACAGAGATGTGCAAGAAATTCTCGCTAGTTCAAGGTTGTTTTACAATCTTTTATGAGCAAATTGAGAACAAAAATCAAATTTAGAATACCTTGTTTAGTGTTGAGGGCAATTGACTGAGTACTGCAAAAAGCATTCGCCAAATGGAACAATTATGCTTGCGCGTTACAACCTTTCAATAGGTTCTCAATAAAGAGCATGGCATGCTAATGAAGGCTACAGTCTTATACCCAGATCCTTACCTTCCTGCCTAGAATCAGTGAAATCAGTGGAACGTAGCCTCACGGAATTAGTTGGGTAGGGTCCAGGCATGTCCCTTAATCGGAATCGCTTGAAACACAATAACACTGCCATCCTGCATAGCATAATTCTGTCATTGCGAGGATTGCACTGGAATGAGAGGACATTTATGTCAGTATTTCTTTATAAAGCAATATGCGATACGAATTTGGCAATTTTTAGTATTTTGCATCATCTCAAAGCAAAAGAATCAAAATACACATAAATTGACCCATGTGAAACGTATAAACCTTATATTCATACCCTCATTTGTAACAAAAATGGTTTTCAATTGTAAAAGTAAAGCTTCGTAACAGATATAATTTGAGTTCTAGTAAATATTAAATCTTTCGATGAGTATTGTGTAACTGTGCGCATTGCAGCATTGCACCTCACCAAATATGCTTCGCCGGCAAGTAGATTAGGCAAGTAACAGATGAAAACGTTGATACAAACATAACACAATAATTAGGACATCTCACTTCATCAAATTAAAAATAACAAATATTTTAATAAGAGGTAGCATCCAGCGGAAAGAAATATTTGTTTATTGGGAAAAATGAATTACCAAACTCAGTTTTTAATGAATATAGGCAGTGTCAAAAATGCTCACTATATGAGCGTGTGTTGCCATAAAACCTATTATTTCATTGCTTTTAGAGCACAGCTTCGCTCAATGAAAGAGTATGAACAGAAATCTGAAATATTCGTTGACATAAGCCGAATCGACCGGCTTTTGAAAGGACAGCAGAAAATTAACTATCAATATACATCAGTTGGCAGTTAATTTCGCCGAGCACTTCGATGGCATCATCAAAAGTTTGTTTGAACACATTCACTGCTTTAGCAAAGTAATGGATGATAAATTGAATGCACGCTGTTACTCACATTGGGAGATAATGCAATATATGCTTGGCTGATGGAGCAGAATCCGTTCAACTTTGTAATAGTAAATCCAGCAGAAAAAAATTTACGTTTAGCGTCATACTCTGCAAAAACATTATTGGATGTCCGCTGGCAAGCGTCCGAATAATTACCCGTAAATTTAAGAACCATTCCTAAAATGGCTATGCTGCGTTACGCAAGTGGAGAAGTAGCATCGATATTAAGTATGTTATTGATGTGCTGTCATTAGAATTGCTTGTTCATCTGGAAAGTCAATTTCAGTAATTGTTCACATCAAAAGCGTCAATCGTGCGATGTTTCCGTTAAAGCCTTTCTGGATATATCAGGTGTAATAGAAGCATATTATATTAAATTGTCCACATTAGATGTGCGTACATTATATGAATGCAAAATATAGCTGACAAAATGCGTAATTGTATAGCAATGTTACACTCCTAAGCCATTAGTATAATAATATTGCGGCTGAATATTGCTCAGCACCTCTTTTGCATTTGATTCTTTTGAGCTTGTGGTTGACTTTTTTGTTTCGAAATCCCTCTGCTGCTATCAGCCTAGATAAATTAGTTGTTAATAAAATTACAGCTTGTCAGTGTACAGTGTTGGAAATGTCGTAGTCTCCTGACAATTATGCTGTGTCTATTTACGTCTTGGAGCAGATTATCCTATACTCAGGCGCCGAAAGACAATATATTGAACATTGATGATCAAGAAGAAGCACTGCTTTAGTTCTCTGAGCGCAATGGTATCCACAGATATCTGAGTAGCTGGTCTAGTGCAGCAACTGATTTGTTACATCGGCGGAATATCTTACGCGGCAATGCAACTATATCCCCACCACATGACTACACTGAGCCTAGGAATTCCCACGAATAATTATTGAACAGCCAAATGCTTTATCTAAGTCGAATAGACTACACGTCGTACATTTTGCTTATGAGTGCAGTTGTTTTTCAATGCCAAGAAGTAAAGCATTGTTCGGGCACTTGCGAATATTCTTGATTAAGAAACTGACTCGCTGCGGTGGAGTAATGTTGATGCTTTTGTACTTTTGCATATTCCATCATAGGAAAGCAGCATAATTTCGCACTCGGTACCGATAAATGCAAGTGAAAATTATAGCAGGTTTTATTTCAATACAATATCACTCGCCTAAAAACTAAAATAATTTAGCGGCTACATGGCTAAAGCGCCTATCATAAAGTATGAGCAAACTAATGGCGCATATAGCTTTGTAGCACATTGTGTGACTTGTCATGGTTCTGCAGAGACTTTGCCGAATAGCCATTTTTTACCAAATGCAGTTATTCTTCAAACTGCACTAACAAAAGCAGATTTGTTCTGAAGAACTCGCCGGTTGGAACGATATGGACCTCCCACATTCCATGAGCAAATATTTTCATACTAGGACTTCGAAGATATTCGAGCACGCCGCAGAACTCCCCTTGGCAGCCGTACCAGATGAGGCCGCACCAGGCCACTGCCAATCATATGCAATATATGGAGTAGAAGATCAGGGGATGCTCTCTTTCGGAAGACAGTAAATGCCATTACTTAAATGATTGTGCATATATTTAAATAATAGGAACATAATTACATGTATCAGGTCTATGAAAGTGTCAGTAATGTATGTAACTCGAGCTACAAATTTCCTGGGTTCTATACAAATCATAGCCTTTCGTAGGAAAGTACTACCGCTGATTACGCACATGACATGCGAAGTTTTAGACACTTTGCTGCAGAGTCAGTGCCAATCCACATAACCAGCCAATAACGCTTGTGGGAGGCAGGCTAGGTATTTGCACACATAAAGTACGGGCCCTGTGTGCCACGGGCCAAACCAGTCAGGATTATAGAGAACGGAGACGCTGGGCGATAAAAGAAGAGAGGTATAGAGATATCAAAAATGAGAGAATAATTTAGTTTTGATAGGCCGGGTATGGTTATGCAGATCTTTGACTAGAATTTGTCATTTCTGATGGGGTTTATATTACAGACTCATTGTTTCAAGATCGCGTAGATTCAGAGAATTGTGGGTGACATCGATGACCTTTCAGGTAATGTGTGAAATCTTTTCCACCTCATCAGGGGCCTTATGAGTAAAATTTTATATCGGTGGTTTCTCGGTAGCTTCCAGCCGGAAAAAAAGCTGATAAGGACGATAACACACAAGCGCAGCGCGCGAACCCTGTCGTAAAGTGCGTGAAATGTTTGGCTGCGGCAATAGCATATTGATGACGGCAGCAGCCAGAGAAGCTGAAGTCGTTTTGTCGCATTAGTGTTGAAGCTGCTAGCAACCAGAAAGTTTTCTTTTTCATGTGATTTTGACATATACTACCCGCCAATTACAGCCTGCCTGAGGAAATATACCAGAAAATTGGCTTCTAAATCTGGGCTCGCGCGATCTGTTGACCGCCGCCAAGGCTAACCTGAATAGACAGTAACATATAGAAGAAACGGCTGAATGTGAAAGCTAATGTTGTCACTAAGATACGGCACAGCGGCTTGTTCTCTTGCTTTTGCTCCTACTATCTCAACATGGGCGCTGTGCCAGGCGGTCAAGTGACGTTAGTGATAGTATCTCTCGCACGAGTAAAGACAGACGCTTTTTTCAATGGCCATCTCTCTGCCAGCGCTCTCATTTAGGGCTTTTATTGCATAGGGGAGTTGGTGCCACCCCGATGAATTTGCGAAGTCGTGAGAAAAATTGGTGTACAACATGCATCCAGTGGTGGAGCTCGGGAAAACTGAATCAAGAGGCCGTTTAGTGACAGCGACCGGGACATCAGCACATGCACGGCGATAAAATGAAACAGCACTATTTTTGTCTCGAGCCCACATAACAAACAGGTGGTCAGTGGCGCTGAAATGCAGTTTTCTCGAGCTCCGCCACCGACCGCGTGTCGTACACCATTTTTGCTGTCGGGTCTACTTGGTGATCTTGTGCATTTGTGCCGCACAATATTCTCTAGGTCGCCTTCTGAAGATTGATTAGGAGAGCGTACCTTCGAAAAAATATAAACCAGCTGACGCTAATGGCGAAGGTAGTCCCACGCTTGAAAGCTACAGAAATAGCCGAGAATTCCCGTCGCTTCTGCGAGGTCAAAATCAGGTTTTGTTTCCATGGGAACAAAAAGCGCAAAGCGTCGCAAACGTTTTGTTCATAAGCACCTGATTACAATTTTAGCAGTATACAGGTACTACAGGTGGGTAGGAGTATGAATATGTAATATGCAACTACGGTACTGTTCGAGGTCGCTCCTACTTTTTGAGAGGCTACAAACAGCTTGTTGTGAGCTGGAGCATTTCTTAGTCGTTGCCAAATTTGGCCACTTTCATTATTCTACATACGAGTTAGTCTACTGGAGCTTACGACATGCCGCTTTGTTCATTGAACAAAAACGGCGCGCTAATTTCTTAAAAACGGTCTTTCCAAGATTTGAAACGAAAATATCGAGGCTCGAACGTTTTGTACAATAAGATTATTTAGACTACCACTGGTAATACATTGTTCTTGTTAATTTCAAGCGACATAAGCATGCAACATTCCTGATACACACTTCACGACCATACTAAACACCACACATGAAGCCTTTCGTTAAAATTTCAAGCTGTGGAAAACTGTAACTGTATTCTCGAAGCCGTAGAGGAAAATTTCCACCCATAATAAAATTGAAGTTTAGGTTTAATTCATAAGTAAACACTGCCTGTGTTGCGATAGGTGTTCATTCAATTGTATGCAAATCACTAGTAATTGTGGTTCGTACAAATCTCAGGCAGTGTACATGAGGACAGAATCTGTCCCCTTCGTACATTGACCTGAAACAGGAAGGGGATAATTATGCATTGGTCTTTATTTTGCAATAAAATATAAAATAAAGAACACACCTGCCTTATTATGAATTGCGCCAGGGGCAATCAGATGTTCATATTTGCTAAATATCGCGAACACTAAGGCATAGAGCTATCTTATTAATTTTTAAACAGCGGTATTTGCTAGATTAAGTGGCGATAGGCTAAATATAGACCGGGAACAAACATATGTCTCTGAAGTAGGAGGGGCAGGCAGAATGTAGATATTTTTGGTATTTAAAGTCACATAATTCAATTTGCTCAGCTGAGGCGAGGCTCTTTGCTCCTGATTAGTAGTGGCAGCAATACATGCGATATATGTAGAGCGTGTGCTAAGTAATAATTCCACGCACTCAAACTTGGACATACGCTTCAGCTTGGTCTCGAAGAAAGTGAAGGTTTTTATACATTGCCACAGAAATTGGGCCTGCTGGTGTTTTTTGCGTCTTTGGGAAGGCAGTGACGATAAAGCGTGAACACACTCCAGTGAAGTTATTTTGAGAAATGGTACCGGACGCAAAGGATGAGAGTTTGCAAGTTTACAATACCTGCGCCAACGGCTTATTCGCTATTCCAACTTTTCATCGGCGACGAATGAATGCCTGTAGCTTTTTCTGCATTCCAAAAACGCAGTTCATTTGGTGTGAATGAAACATGCCCATAGAGTTAATATAATGACTTCATGCTTGTTCCTTAAAATGGAAATTGTCATTGGGCCTCTCGATATCATCATACTAACGTAATCAGTTAGAGCTCGGTATTATTGTTCTGCACTGCATCTCATATACGTTACTATTCTAAATTATTAACAAAGGTGGGGAATGATAAGGCGAACATAAGGTCTGTAATATATGGTTCTTTAGGCATTCAATTCATGATTTCAAATTTAAAGACAGAAAAAGTGGTTTCTCTGCACTAAACAAACCACTGTCGCATTCGATTTGGTTTCGAAAAATATAAATTTCGCCTTATTAGTAGACGAGATAATACCTTTACCACCACGTATTCATTCCCCAGAGATTTCTCTTTAAAAGGCTGCACAGAGCTTGATAACTTTAAGCATGTTTAAGTGGTGTGGTTCTCGGGGAATAAAACAGATCTATATATCACACTTTTCTGCGGTCGCCTACTCTTGGATTGATTGGCATACACTTGGAGATACATATGTCATCGCTTCGAATCTGTATTGCAAATTAGCCTAAAATTTCACTAGCAAAAGAATGCTGAGCAGCAATAAAATGGTACGACGCAGCCTTGAACGCTGGACAAAAGACATTTGCGTCGTAATCGTGATAGAAGATTACGTGTGTGTTTTAGAGAGAAAGCTTTATAGCTCCAAGTAAGACGAATATATTGGATATGCTGTAGATGCTTCACATTATAATCCAATAAATACCGAACCTTGCTCAGACCCACCGACTTAGCTGTCGAAAATAGGTATAAATTGATGCGGACGAAACATGTCATTATGTTCGCTAATAATCAAAGAAGACAGTTCTGCTAGTTGATACCTTTATGTAAATGTCTGCGACATGGCAACTAGCGTGGAGAAAGACAAGGGACAGTGAAAAAATGGTAGCGTCGGGACAACACGCTAGGCTTCAACTGGCATTTATTCCATAGGTAAAGAAGATTTACACTTGACATCAGCGCATGCTCAGAAGACTCTTTTTGCCACCCCCCCTCTCCCACAGACAAACACATTTCTTTATCAAAGAAGCAAGCTATCATAAAGAGCAAAAAAATTCAAACCACTTTTACGCACGTGTGTTTTTACAAATAGTTACTCTTCTTTTTCTTGAGGGCTATTGACGGTGTGCTCAGGCATTTGTCCCCTGCTTTATCGTTGAAAAAAGCATCAAATATTTCCCTGTCAGCCTGCCTGTGGAACAGCTTCGTCACTCTCGTGTTTCGAAAAGGTGAAACACACTTTTTGTTTTCTTTGCTGCCTTCGTTTGTTATTTTGCACTTGGCGCAAATATTCGAAGAGGAGGAGGAAGATGAGGGGCAAAAGCAGGGAGAATAATCCCGAATTGAAACTGGTTTGCTACCAATGCACTGGGGGAAAGGGGCGAGCTGATATAAACGTTTTGAGAGAGGAATGGGTGAAGTTATTGCAGTCACATTACAGAAATGTCACATCACATCACGTCACAGTCATATCACGGAACATAACAGCAAACTCATAGTCTTTCGATTAGGCCTGTGCATTTGATAAAGCGGAGCAGTGCCTGGGAGGCCTTCACCGCAGAAGATCACCGTGGCCAAGGACCTAAAATCTTAATTTCAGTCAATGGGCTTCCATCTAGACGCTCCAGCGCATGGCATAGACACTGTCTTTCCGCGCTGTATATGGGGCACTCACAAAGAATGTGGCCTATAGACTCGTCGCACCCACAATTTGTACATGCAGGGCTGTTTGACATGCCTATCATAAAATAATACGGGTTTGCGAAGGCTTCACCTACCCCCAGGCGGCACAGCAAACGTTCTTCGCACGGGGGTAGACCAGGTGGAAGCCGGAGCTTTAGGTCAGGGTCCAGGGATTTTAAGCGGCAGTTCACAAACTGGCCAGAATTCCAAAAGGAGAGCATGTGTTCCCGCGCAAGTGCGCGAAGCCTGCCCGCTGCGTCTGCTCTGGAAAAGAGAATCGACACCAAATCGCCGTCTTGGTGGGCTGTTCGTCCGACCTCGTCCGCCCGAAAATCGCCCGCTATGCCGCTGTGTCCTGGAAGCCATTAGAAGATGATGTCATGTCCTCCATTATTTGCGCAGTGATGAATTTGTTGTATTTCCGCGACAAGTTGTTCATGTGCTCCACGGCGAAGAGCTGCTTTTAAGGCTTGCAGGGCTGCTTTTGAATCTGTGAAAATAGGCCACCGCTGAGGGCTTCATAAACCACGAACAGCGGTTAGCTCTGCCGCTGTTGAAGAAGTCTGGTGAATTGTCCTAACCTTTATTTCTGTATTAATAAAGGGTATGACCATGGAGCCTGAAGAACTCGCGGCATTCACTGTACCATCGGTGTAGATGTGCAAATGATTTCTATGGTGCTCATGGAAGTATTCAACATTGATTTGTTTTAGTTCTGTCGGCGATAGTTCGACCTTCTTCCTGATTCCGGGTATTGAAAGAAGCACGTGTGGTTTATGCATGCTGCACAGTGGAGAGGACGGTCTAGATGCGGGTGTAAACTGGCACGGCAAAATAGCGCGATGCGCATCAACGGTCTCTGTAAACGATGTACGCGGCCTGGTAATAGGAAGACTGGAAATATCAGGAAAACCAACTTAGGAATTCTACAGAGCGTTCAAGCTCAAGCTCTGCGAACCTGCCTTGGATTGCCGAAATGTGCCTCTACGGCTGCTACCGTTTTATTTGCACAGGAGCATCCCATATCAACCTACCTAACAGTTGATGCCCTGAGGGCACATTTTCGACATATCTCCCGGTTTCACTGTCATCATTTGGGCAAATATTTGAGGATTTTCACATTGATAAGGCAAGAGGCAAGGCCGTGAGTACCTCATGCCCAATAGCCCTCTTAAAAAAAATACCTATTTGTCAAAAAACACGTGCGCCAAAGTGGTTTGAATTTTTGTTTTTATGATAGTTTGATTCTTTGATAAACAAGTGTGTTTGTGTTGAGGGGGGGGGGGGGGCAAAAGGAGTCTCCTGACGATACACTGATGTCAACTGTAAATTTCCTTTGTGTGTGGAATAAACGCCAGTTGAAGTCCAGTAGGCTGTTCTGTCGCTACCTTTTTATCACTGCACAGCCCTCCTTTTTCCAAGCTAGTTGCATTGTCGCAGTCATTTATAGTGAGTTAATAAAGCCCGGCTAACGCGTATCCGCTTGCTTCCATCAGTGTTGTCATAATGTAAACTGTGACGAAATGACAGCAATTGCCAAAGCTGTGAATAGGCAATTGTGACAATTGATAATGCGCAAATTACGCAAATGTCGCCAACTGATGTAGTTATGGCAACTGGGACGCCAATCATTATCGAACCACTGAGCGGCGAATGGGACCACGGAATAACCAGCAGGTACTCCAGTCACCCACCACTTACTTTCAAGACATCACAACGGACTTTTATGAGGCAGGAGATTTTATCCCTTTCTTATGAACATTGTGACTGAAACGTTCTTTGTGTAGCTGTAAAGGTGGTGTCATTCAATGCGGCCATCAAATATTTGATAACGATTGCAACCGGCTATTCCATGCAGAAACTGGAGCCGAAATATATGTCTTGGTGTACAGCAATTTAAAGAAGCCTCTCGAAGTCATGACAGCTATCGTCAATAGTGACGGCTGCTGTGTCCATGCTGCTCTTATACCTCAACTATCTGATGACTGCGGCGCTAACATAAGAATTGCGGTTAAAAGCGTCACTTCAATAAATATGCGCTCATAAACGAAATGGACACAGGAGATCTAATACCCACCCGTTTGTATTGTACGAGATCCGGTAAAATGTCCCCGGAAAAAATGTCCCCGGAGTAAATGTCCCCAGGAAAAATGTCCCCGGAAGAAACGTCTCAGGAAAAAATGTCCCTCTTTAGAAAGTAGGAAAAATTGTCCCCGAATGGGAGCTGAAGTCCTGCATCTCCCGTAGCGAGCTGCAATGATGACTAAGTAAGTTAACTTGATTACAGCGGTTTCACTTGTCGGCTTGGAGGCGACCGCGGACATCGAACTGTTGCGCGCATTCATACCAACAAAAAAAAGGAGAGAAAAATGATAGCAGCGTTAAAGTGGTGACAGCGTCTAGTCTTTGCTTTTTCGAGGGGAAAAGGCGAACTGACCACCGAGGCTACCACGCGTTGATCCGCTTGTACCATTCTCAATGAGCAGTATTACCAAGCTAATTAGACCTGTCCTAATGCTTATTTAACGAGCTGCGGAGTAAGAAATCACTCAACAATTAAACAGCCAAATGGATCTTTCACCATAATTTTAAGCAGTTTTTGTAAACATCTCGGGCGCTCAGAGGACACAGGTTCCAAATGACGATACATTTAACTCATAGAAAGAAAGACTGGCATAAAATGTGTACTTTGTTTTTCATGCGACCTCCCGAAGAAATCATTTTAGTTCCAGTTTTTGCTTTGGGGACGTTTTTTCCTAGTTGCTGCTTCTTCAGGGGCGGTTTCTTCCGAGGACGGAATCTTCCGGGGACCTTTCTTCCGTGGACGTTTTTACCTACACCCGTACTGTACATGCTGTATATGACCAGAAATTATTTTCGATGATCAGAAGTGCAAAATGTGGCATCCATGACACAAACCCCTACAAAACCGTTCAAATATATCAAATATTATCTAGTTAAGTAATGACAGCATACGTTTCACAGTACTTTATTTTGTCACTCTGTAAATCCTTTCTATTGCCACTGCAAACATTATTAATTGTATTAAAATAAATTCACTTGTAAAAGCTGCCACACTGCCGAACATTGATCATAAATTCTTTTTCGCAACAGTAAAACATGGGTACATGTTCGCCTAAAAACAGATATAAAGATCGTTTTCTTTCATGCAATGAAGCTCTCAATACAGACGCACATGTCGAAAGTCCACATGTTTGAAAATATTTAGAGATAACTGTCAAAACATGGTTGAGTAACTAAGTGACTTTTAATTATGACCCTGAATACAAAGCGATGACAGCAAGTGTGGAGCATAAGACGCATCTGACTTCAAATGAGAACATGATTCAGACAAAAACGTGCTGTTGTCACTATTGCCTACGAATCACATGCACGTCGATGTCACATTCCATGTTGTAGGTGTCAGGATATTAATTAAATACGGCCGTCGCCAGAAAAAAAAACATCGTTGTCAGTTTTGTAAAATGTTAAACCTTAGTACTGCCTCCTTTAAGTCTGTGATATGTGCGTAATATGAGATAAAATTTTAGGTACATTAAACGAAATGGTCATTAAAGGTAGTAAGAAAAAATGTCTGTTACCATAATGCATGGCTTATGTTTGATATGTCAATCAACTGTATACAAATAATATTTCAGGCCTATGTACGTATAATTTGTGTATTTCCTGACTTGCAGAGTGATGCTCGAGAAACATATTTTGTTGCAAAATCACTGCGTCATCATCATCATAAAAAGCCTGACTATACCCGCTGCAGGGCGAAGGCCTCTCCCGTATTTCGCCCCTTAACCCGGTTCTGTGCTAGCTGCATGCACTTGACCCCCGCAAACTTCTTAACCTCATCCACCCACCTAAATTTCTGCCGCCCCCTGCTACGCTTTCCTTCTCTTGGAATCCAGTTTGTTACCCTAAGCGACCATCGGTTATCCTCTCTTCGCATTACACGTCCCGCCCATGCCCATTTCTTCTTAACTTCCACTAGAATGTCGGTAACTTGAGTTATTTCTCTAACCCACTCTGCATGCTTCCTATGTCTTAATGTTACCCCTACCATTTTGCGTTCCATAGCCCTCTGGGTTGTCCTCAACTTAAGCAGAACTTTCTTGGTTAGCCTCCACGTTTCAGCCCCATAGGTGAGTACAGGTATGATGCAAATGTTGTATACTTTCCTCTTGAGGGACACTGGTAAGCTGCTAGTCATAATCTGCGAGTGCTTGCCAAATGCGCTCCATCCCAATCTTATTCTTCTTGTTATTTCCTTTTCATGGTCCGGATCTGCGGTTACTACGTGTCCTAAGTAGACATAATCGCCTACTACTTCCAGTACTTCGCTACCTGTTGTAAACTGCTGTTCCTTCCCGGGGCTGTTGAACATTACCTTAGTCTTCTGCTTATTGATTTTCAAGCCTATGTTTCTACTTTTCCTATCTAGGTCATCAATCATTATTTGCAGTTCATCCCCCGAGTTGCTTAGCAAGGCAATGTCATGAGCAAATCGCAGATTACTGAGGTATTCTCCAGCTACCCTTATCCCTAACTGCTCCCATTCCAAGTCTCTGAATACTTCCTCTAAGTAAGCTGTGAATAGTACTGGGGAGATTGTGTCTCCTTGCCTAACACCTTTCCTTATGGGAATTTTGTTACTTTCTTTATGCAGAACTATGGATGTGAGAGTTGGACTGTGAAAAAGGCTGACCGCCGAAGAATTGACGCGTTTGAATTGTGGTGCTAGCGAAGACTCTTGAGAGTTCCTTGGACTGCCAGAAGATCAAATCAGTCGATATTGTCGACCATAAACCCTGACTCCTCATTGGAGGGTCAAATTCTAAAGTTAAAGCTGAGCTACTTTGGTCATCTGATGAGAAGAGAGGAGTCGCTGGAGAAAGACTTGATGTTGGGAAAGGTTGAGGGTCGCCGGAGAAGGGGTAGGCAGCGAACGCGATGGTTAGATGGCATCCTCGAGGTACTGCAGATGAAGTTATGTGATGTTAGGAAGATAGTGAGAGACCGGAAAGCGTGGCGTGACATGGTCTATAGGGTCACGAAGAGTCGGACACGACTGAACGACTAAACTGAACTGATGGTTGCTGTGCAGCCACTATATATATATATATATTCCAGCACTTTCACGTACGGCTCGTCTACCCCCTGATTTCGCAATGCCTGCATCACCGCCGATGTTGCAACTGAGTCAAATGCTTTTTCGTAATGAATGAATACTATGTATAAGGGCTGGTTATATTCCGAGCATTTTTCTATCACCTGATTGATGGTATAGATATTATCGATAGTAGAGTACCATTTCCGAAAACCTGCTCGAT
Organism: Amblyomma maculatum; assembly: GCA_023969395.1. Lineage (NCBI taxonomy): Eukaryota > Metazoa > Arthropoda > Arachnida > Ixodida > Ixodidae > Amblyomma > Amblyomma maculatum. Next base: position 168,125 of record JAJIZL010029610.1, read on the forward strand.
CCATTGATTGATTACAGTCTAAGGTTGTCCTGATTCATTTAGTGATTACCTTAGTAAATACCTTATACGTAACAGACAGTAAGGTGATTGGTCTGTAATTTTTTAGGTCCTTAGAGTCCCCTTTCTTATGAATGAGGATAATGTTTGCATTCTTCCATGGTTCTGGTACCATCGATGACACCAGGCACTGCGTATACAGCAGGGTGGCCAGTTTTTCCACCACGATATCCCCCCCCCCCCGTCCTTAAGCAAATCTGTAGTTATCTGATCCTCTCCAGCTAATTTCCCCCTTTTCATAGATGCTAATGCTTTCTTGACCTCGTCCTTCGTCACTGGTGGAACGTCTGACTTTTTTTCCCTGCCGCCAATCTCGTTACGGTCCTGACCACTTTGGCTGATGTAGAGATCAGCATATAACTCCTCGGCTACTTTGACTATCTTTTCCATATTAGTGATGACGTTGCCCGCCTTGTCCCTTATCGCATACATCTGGTTTTTGCCTATGCCAAATTTCTTCTTTACCGCTTTAAGGCTTCCCCCGTTTCTGACAGCATGCTCGATTTTCTCCATGTTATACTTCCTTATATCAGCCACCTTGCGCTTATTCATTAGCTTTGATCTCTCGGCCAATTTTATCTGGTCTGTTGGATTGGAAGCTTTCATATTTTGGCTTTTCTTAATCAAATCTTTCTCCTTAGACAGCTTACCGGTATCCTCTTTAACTATCCTACCGCCTACTTCTACCGCGCACTCAGTAATGATATCTCTGAAATTATTGTTCCTTGCCTCTAGGGTAATGTTGCCATCCTCAGTTAGAGCTGAATACCTATTCTGTAGCGAGATCCTGAACTCTTCTGCCCTCCCCCTCACCGCTAGTTCGATGATGGGTTTCTTTCTTACTAATCTATTGCGTTCCTTCTTCAGATTTAGGCTAATTCGGGACCTCACCATCCTGTGGCCACTGCATCGTACTTTCCCAATTACCTCTACATCTTACATAATGGCGGGGGTTGGACACATTATGAAGTCAATTTCATTTTTAGTCTTCCCGTTAGGACTTTTTCATGTCCATTTCCGGTTCTTGCGTTTGCTGAAGAAGGTATTCATGATTCGTAAGTTATTGCACTCTTCAAACTCAACTAGTAACTCCCCCCTGCTATTCCTAGAACAAATGTCATGTCACTGCCTGGTCTCCTGCCTGCTTTTTCCCCACCTTGACATTGAAGTCGCCCACTAGTACAGTATACTGCGTCTTCACTTTTCGCATTGCCGATTCTACGTCTTCGTAGAAGCTTTGAACTGCCTGGTGACCATAACAACATGTAGGTGCATAGGCCTGTATAACCTTCAGTTTATACCATTTATTAAGCTTAATTACGATGACTGCCACCCTCTCATTAATGCTGTAGAATTCATCTATATTACCCGCTATATACTTATTGACAAGAAAACCTACTCCTAGTTGTCGCCTTTCTGGTAAGCCCCGATAACACAGTACATGCTCATCTTTCAGTACAGTATATGCCTCATTCGGTCTCCTAACCTCACTAAGGCCTATGACATCCCATATCACACCTTCTAATTTTCTCTAACAGTACTGCTAAGCTAGCTTCACTAGCTAGGGTTCTAACGTTGAACGTTACCATGGTCAGATTCAAATGGCGGCCTATCTAGCGGAGCGAGAAGTTCTTAGCACCCCCTGCTGCGTCACAGGTCTGACCGCCACCGTGGTCAGTTGTTCCGCAGCCGCTGGTGACTGAGGACCGGGGTTTTATTGAGCTTATCATGAAAGGTCATGGCCAAAACTGCACCAGGGTGGCCAACTCTTGTTCTGGTGAGGGAGTGCGTTGCCGGAGGTGTTCACCGGCATCAGGTCGCACCCCAAACCTGTTTATGTAATTCCATCGACACGCGGATTTGTTTTTTTTTTTTTTAAATCCGGTGGAGAATTCCGCGGCACCGGGATTTGAGCCCCGGTCCTCTTACATGCGAGGCGGATTTTCTACCGCTACGACACCACTGCCACCAAATCAGTGCAAAAATTATTAATGGTATTATAATAAATTCACTTCTAAAAACTGCCACATTGCCGAACATCGATCATAAATTCTTTTTCGCAACAGTAAAACATGGGCACATGTTCGCCTAAAAAAACGGGGACGGAAGTGTGCTACATGCGTTCCCTCCCATAGCCAGGCCCTTGTCTAGCGAGGGCCCGTAAATCCAAGCCTCTGGGTGGCTGGAGCGGGACTACAGCACGGGTGAGCAGATACCCGAGAGCCCTCCGCGGAAGCGGAGAGGACTCAGGTGTGACCTAATGAAGAGGGACTGGTCAGCCGGGTGGCATTAATTTGTCATCAAGCAAACTAAGGCAGTTTTTTCGATTATGGGTGGATTGACTTTTGGTTGGTCACTGGGAGGGTCTGCGTCCTCCTGAAACCGAGAGGGGTGCAACCATTGGCGATGAAGCACAGAGGAATAAGGCTGGGAGCAATGGCGCGCTCCTGTAATCGAGAGAGGCCACGCCGGTGAATGCTCAGGCGGCCGACTAGAACCTCGGAGCCTTGTGCACTCTGAGGAAGTCTATCCCACTAAAGTGGGATAGATTCTCGGGCTTATGAACCGCTACGGTGGGGCCCATCGAAAATGATAGCCTTTACCGATGATGTACCTTATCGAGAAATCACTGCGTACGAACTTTCTAATCAATGAGTAATGGCGCCTGACACGAAAATCTATTTTGTGTTCAACAGCCGGCTTCATGGGCCGGATCACTGTGGTTGTATCGCACGGAACGAACTTCTTCTCATTGCTTACGTACGTTGTCGCGAAACGCGGATCTAGTAAATGCGATGCAGCTCAAGGAGTGCGCAGAACTGTATCGAAAGATGAAGCCAAAAGCAATCGTTTTCGTATTGTTACAGACTGTTCAAGCTTCCTTTACACTGTTTATATAGATTCTTCTTCGCGCGCTTTCTGCTTTTGTTGGTTTGGTTTGCGGGGTTTAAGGTCCCATAGAAAGAGTGGATGGGAAACAACTAGCCTACGAGTTCAGTAATTACTTTGTGTCTGAGGCAGTTTCCGGGAATAACAGTTCTAATAACGTGAAGTGCCTCGACTCGCGGGTTGTTTCCAGTGCATTCTTATCTCCAACCAGTGCTACCGAAATCGAAAATTGTATCCTGGCTTTACGAAACAGCAAATCGCCTGATATCGACGACCTCAAAACTTGCTCAGTCAAACATGTAGCTGATGTAATCAGTTCAGTGTTGGAATATATTTTTAACCGCTGTATTGAACATGCAGTATCCCCTAAGAGAATGCTGTTTGCCAGAGTCACAGCCATTCACAATGATGGAGACCGAAATAATCTGTCAAATTATCGTCCCATATCTAATTTACCTGTTTTCTCAGTGTTTTGAAAAGATCTTGTTCACACAAATATTACGTTTTCGTGACAAACACAACATAATAACGCCAAGGCCGAGTCAGCATGGTTTTAGAAAGAATTTTTCAACAGAAACTGCATTGCTAACACAAAAAGAGCTAATTTTAGAGTCTTTTGAGCACAAACGTCTATTCGTTGATTTTTCAAAAGCATTCGATCGCATCAATCACAAAATAATGTTGGCTAAACTCGAACACTACGGTTTCCGCGGACAGTTTCTTCATATATTACAGTGCTATTTAGGTTCTCGATCACAAGTCAAAATAAACAATGACTTATCAGATGTCAAGCACGTGGTTTCTGGTGTTCCGCAAGGTAGTATCTTGGGACCGTTGCTGTTTCTTTTTTACGTCAATGACGTTGTCCGTTTCAGTAATTTACCAACTTTTATGATCTATGCTGACGACGCTAGTTTATTTTTCAAAGCTGCCCAATTGGTAGATCTTGAGAAACAAGCCTAAAATGCCTACAGTCGCTTCTAGAATGGTTTCAAAATAATCTTTTAAACATAAACACTGTACAAAACCAAAGCTGTGCTGTTCAGGCCTCGAAACAAGTTGACAAACATGCCACCACTCTGTTTAAAGGTCGGTGCGTCAAGCATCCAACCGGTCTCGGCGGTAAAAAGCTTAGGCGTTATTTTCAACGAGAATTTGAGTCCGAATGATTATGTTGATATGGTGGTGAACAAGCTGTCAAACGTTGCCGGTATCTTGTGTCGTTTGAAATATTTTATGCCGAAGCGTATTAAGGAAATATTATATATAGCTTTGTTTTCTTCTGTTGTTAAGTATTGCTTTTTGATTTGGGGTACCACGACGTTTACTAATATTAACCGCTTATACCTCCTTCAAAAGAAAGCCGTTCGAAATGTTATGAAAGCTCCCCGACTTGGACACACTGAACCAATTTTCAATAAACTTCGAATTATTCGCTTGCCACAATTATACGAAACTTTACTCTTGCGGCGGTATGAAATCGGTGTTCACAATAACAACTGCCTGGTGATAAAGCTGTCAGGATTGCACCGCCAAGAGTCCATATACACTACACGAACGACACCCAAATGGCTTGTACCTAAGATCCGAATAAATTATATTTACCAAATGCTGAGCTACACTCTCCCGCATCAATTAAATAAACAGTCTGAACAAATGTATAGCTAATAAAAAATTGGTTGTTTTTATGTTTGTTCTTGTTTCTAGAAGTGATTTTATGCTATGTACCACTGCAATGCCTCTGTATGGTGCGTCGGCCTCGTCCAGCCTTTCTATTGGCTTTTTGCCGGCGCACCCAACATCCTCAAAATATTAAATAAACATTATTTTTATTCTTCTTATTCAAAGCGACTAAGGCTATGAGGGACGCCTTTGGGAAGAACTCCGGAAATTTCGACCATCTGGGGTTCTTTAACGCGCACTGACATCTCACAGCACACGGGCACCTTGCTTTTCGCTTCCAGCGAAAAGCGGCCGCCAAAGCCGGGATTCGATCCCGCGTCCTTGGAAACAGTAGCCGAGCGTCGTAACCACAGCGCCACCCGCACGCTTTCTGTACCTAATTCTGCCAGCATTCGTCGTTTCTACGACCAGCCAACACGTGTGCTGCTATTGAAGCAGCCGAGTTTTAAAGTTCTTGTGGGCATAAGTCAGCAACAATAAAGACCTGGGCCCGCTTGCACAAACGATCTTAAGACTGTCTTAGCTAAGTCCAGACTTAACTGGAGTCTTAAGGATAGGCCGCTAGCATGGCTGCTTAAGACTGGAGCCAAGACTGGGCTTCAGTCTAGACTTGAATAAGTCGCTTGCAAGATTACGACTCTAGTGCCGTCTTAGTTAAGACACAAGGACGGCAGGTACCTAAGTAGCGAAACAGGGGAAAGCAGGGACGTGCTGGCCCCGTCCCGGCTTTGAGATGTAAACATTGTCATTCTTGCGCTGTGCTAGATCTGTGACGTTGCTTTTTTTGCGGCTAAAAAATTGTGTCATGAGGTAAAATGGCTAACGCGGTTGCTGAGGGTGTTCATGGAAGCCACTCTGGTGAACACGGGCCGAGCCGAAGTGAGCAACGAAGATTGCAGTCGGGTGTTTTGCTGTTTGGCCTGTGCGCTCACTAGTTCGTTTTTTCCTCTGTCAGCATTCGTTCTCCAGCAGTCTATTTCTCTGCAACTGTTGAAATCACTGGTTCTGCGTTTCGGCATCCGGCTGCAAGCGTACGAAGCATTTGGGCCCCTTTCGCGGCGCAGTAAGGCCGCCAAGCACATCGTGAATCAGTGAAAAGAAAAAAGAATAGAACGTGCGATGAAATCGTCCTT